>JAHQIW010002476.1:0-149211 GCA_019055375.1 Parelaphostrongylus tenuis
AATTCAAACACTTCAAACGAAGTGAAAATTTGAAGACAAATGCATGCCGTATCCCTCAGAAATCATCAACGCTGAGAGCTTCATTCTTTATCCTTTATGCTCAAATCACCGACACATCAAATCATACCATATCTCATATAGGAATAACGTGACACAAGCGATCAATTTGTATAAACTATTTATCACCGGTTATTCAACAATCTCCAATTTATAACAATAGCTTTCAACAATGTGCATTTTATGACAGCATGTTATCGATCTAATTTCCTCTGTTAGGCGGTATTTCAAAAAGCAAGCACATCGTTGGAATCATTAATACTTACGTCATCGAATGACTACATATACTCTAGAGAAAGAGTTTTGTCTGTCGAAGTGTAATGCACAAATTTTTAGTTCTCCTGCAGGTATATCAAAAGAGCATTTTCAAAAAGCAAACCTATTTTCCGGTTCATCGAGAATCGTGCTATCGAGTGAGTACTAGCACTTCAAAGAAGGAGTTTTGTGCGGCAATATATAATTCAAGACTTGCAAACGGAGGTGAGCCGTCAATTTGAAGAAGTGGAAGCTACCATCTTAACGCTCACATCCATGAAATAAATGTTATATCTGAAATCGACGAAGTGCAGGACACTCTTCTGCAGTTACAGATCGGCGATGAAGTTGTTTTTTAAGAGTCTGAGGATTCCGGTCGCCAAATCTAATAGCTCTCAAGATAGTGATTCATACGATGCAGCACTATCCGCAACAGCCAACACCGTCGCAATGGGCGACTAGTCGAATAACGTGGCAATGCCTAGTCCCGAATCCTCCAATGATAGTCGAGTTAGCGTGTAGAATAACGCGTTCCGGCTGCCGGTATCTAGTCAACTTCTTCAGAGTCTTCATGAACGGTGGTTAATATCCGCCGGTGGAGCAAACAAATGTTATCGGCTACCAAAAAACCAAAGATTGTAAAGAGACGGAGAGTACAAACCACAATTTTATTTTAAATTTTACGGCGCTGCTAAAAGGCTTTTCCAAAGAATGTTTACGTACGACTCTAGCCAGAAATCTAAGCTTTTCATTGATTGTTGACATTCCGATGAAAAGTTTCTGTCCAGCGAATGAGGTCGGTTATTCATTTGTAGCCGTCTAAAATATAAGTACTTTCCCTTCTTCAGGTACTTACGCACCCTTTTCAATTTCATCTATAAAATACGTCTGTTGATCGCTCATAGAGTGTACTGCACTAACATTGAACGAATCAAATTGAACAAGATCAAAACGACTTATATCAGCTATCTGTGATACGATTCCCCTTTAACGACGGCTAGCAGAGTCCTCGATATGAGTTCACACGAAGACCGTTGACAATGTGGATGCTTTATTAAAGTGTCGGTTGAAAAGGGGTTTTTTATGCTTAAACTCATGCTAAAAAGCAAGTAATAGTTGTGTCTGACGTAAATCGCATTTCTGCTCAGAGTATTGTGATTCCGCACATCTCTGTAGCCCCAGCGATTTTACGTAGTTGCTGTTTGTACTCAAAAGACAGATATTTCATGATTATTCATTGTATTTGTATTGCATTGACTGTATCATCGTATCGCTTAAATTGTACTATTGTTTTTGCTATCTTGTGTTATGCTATATGTAAGTTTAAGACTATCGTTATGAATTGTAGATTGTTGAATAAACGGTGATGAATAAATGAAATAGATTTATTACTTGTGTTGCGAAACCAATATATGAGATATGGTGTAATTTTGTGTGCCATTGATTCGAGCATAAAAGATAAAAGGATAAAGCTCTCGGCGTTAATCGATCCCTGAGGGATGCACCATGCATTCGTTATCAATTTCAAACTCGGTTTCGGGTGATTGAACGCATATCTGGCCATTATAATGACTTGCGATGGCATCTGTCTGTAACGAGTTAGTGGTGCTTATTCTCTCAGACAAATGTGGGACCAATCGAGTACTAATTTACCGATCTCTGAAAGATGAATGAGTTGGACGAGGGGGGGGGGGGGGGGGGAGGAGCAGAAACTCTTTGTCTCGAGTAGGTTGATTGTGCGACGGGTACGTCCGCTTTGGTGACACCTCGGAAAATACGTTGTATATAGGGATATAAGCCTTTGAGAAAATTTTACCATGTCATTTAATTATGTGTACAATTATAAGGTGGGAAAATTACAAATACTGTCTGAGATGGACCAAACGTCGACGTTGTAGCCGATCACAGATATGATTTCTCGCTTTGAATAGTCGAGAAGCAAGTCTCAAGCATCAAACTTCTCACTACTTTCCACTGTCATTTGAATTTTGCGCTGAGTATGAATATAAAAGTCTAAGATCATCAAGTAACCACTTTGTATTGATTGGCGGATTTGGTTGAGTTAGGCGAGATCAAATTTCGCAGCGTTTGATCGGTATGTTAAGAAATTCATTTTTTTAAAATATAATCCAAGTGCTCTGATGTGCAAATCTGAACAAGGTGTAGTTCTGCCGTCTACATCACTTGCAAAATGGCGATACCATTGAAATACTCGTTGCGGTGATTTGTTTTGGAAAGGATCTGACAGAACTTCGTAGATTTGTTCCATTCTATTCATAGCGCTGAAGTGAATCTTGCTGTTAAAAGGTTCCTCTGAGGGCACGAAGTGTTCTGTCCTCATATTAAAGTAGATGACTGGTTTAAAGTCGATCGTTACTTTTGCTATCACGATAAGTATTGAGACAGCCCGTAGTGAACTTTGCCAATACTCTCCGGCTTCTTTGATTCATTTCCTTTCCAGGAATTCATACACTTCCAATCGTACGCATTTCCCTAATCAGCGGAGCATGGGAGAACATGCGAAGTTACAATGCAACCAAAAGGTGCAAGCACATTTCTTTCCAACAGTACATTACAAACACACCACCTGCATTGTTGAACTGTAAGGTGGGACGTATCATTGCCAAAACTTTTAGAAGTTTCTTTTGTTAAATCAAGATTTGGAGATAATTTTTTGAGCAGAGATACATTTGGTATAGTTTTCTATCAATTCCGCTGTGAAGTTGTAACAAAGCATTTCGAATACGAAATGTCATACTTTTTCATAAGTAAGCATAGTATGAACGACGTTCCACAAATCAAGCTTATTGTTGACGTTTGCAAATCTTGGGCAATCGAATGGCTACAAAAGTATAGACTGAAACAAGATACATATGTTATGTAACAGTTGGAAATTTGTTCACTTTCTCAAATATATGGTGCTCTTGTTAGAGCATGGCGTTTAACACGACAAAAGCATATACACGGAATTCAAGAAAATACAGCAATACAAAGATACTCAATACACCATTCGGCTCTTTCTCATTAGGAGAAGACAAATGAAAATCCTATCGCATTTGCTGGAGAGGAGTTTTTCACTAAAGATTTAGTAACCATTCGAAAGCGAGATTTCATACTACAACCACACCTTGTCAGTTATTCGAAACACTTCTTCATGATGCTACAACAAACAAAATAATATCATGTTTTATCAAATCACGTGTTTTATCTTTGATCTCGCTTATATTTCGCTGGACAAGACTCCTTTCCTAGAGTGTTAGCACTCAAACTATACCACATGCTTCAAGGACATTAAGAATATGTTTGCTTTTCAAAAATATCTTCTGATGTTTTAATTTTCTCTGATTTTTTGATTTGTTCCTTAAACCTTGTCGGGCAGAGCTTTTCTGGAAATACAGTTCAACAGTAAAAACAAGATCGAGTTCTATATTTCTGGCAATATTGTTTACAGAGTATTCGACAAGGTGACGGGAGTGACAGGGCGTGATGCTGGGCAAGGCGGGACGATCGATATATTGTTATTCAACTGGGAATTTTTTAAAACCACTTTGAGAGGAACTCTACATAAAACGATTAATTAAAATACTACGAAAGTTTCTCTACGCATTGATATGCCTTTCGGCTAGAACGAATCTAAGATGTGATGAAAATGAAAGCAAAAGGCGATTGTGGAACATAATTTTTTATCTGGATGCTACAGCGTTACGAAGGAGTGTTTTGAAAAACTGATGACGTGAGGCTGTAAACTCAAAATTCAACTTTCAAATGGCTACTAACAGTCATATGAAAAGTTCCCCTCCAGCAAATGATGCCAGTTTTTCATTTTCTCCTAATTAGGAGGAACGCACTATTTGAACATAGTATTTGTTGTAGGTGAATTCAAATGCTAACAGAAATGATGTTTTCTTTCTTACAGTGCCAGCGTGTGGCTTCCTGAGTTAAGAAAGCGAATTTTCAGGATTGAGTAAAGCATCGACAGCTCATATTACGGTAGTTTATCAGAAAAACATGATCGTCAAATATACTTACCTTCACTATGTTTCTCCCACCTCTAATTGACTTTATAAACAGCCATTTTCAACAAAAAAAAAACTTGTCTTGTCTACAATCTATATAAGCTAGTAAATGTACGCAGCTAAGACTTATCAACATCCACTCGTAATACTTTGGAGAAATTTATACTCGCGTGTCAGTAACGAATGACTCAAAGTTTGAGAAATTTTATGCGTTTAAGCAACGATATTAACGACATTCGATGCAAAGCAGTTTGTGGGCAATTGATCGTTTTGAATTTCATGCCTTACTAATGTTTTCCGATTTTGTGTTGATTTTGAAATAGGATGATCTTCGATGTGATGCAATGCAACTGTATAGCAAACCTCCCATGGGAGCTTTGCCATCAAATTTATAATAATTTAGGTCACGCAAATGGCCCACGATCTTAGGGGGGCAAATGGCAACACAGAGGTTCGACGATCTTAGAGAAAAATTGATCCAGCAGTAATCTTTTCTCAAAACAAATTGACGAGGGCGACACTTAGCTGTCTTCAACCTCAACAGTCAGCTCGATCATCGGGCATGAACGGTCATGTGACTTCACTCGGATCACCTTAACTCAACAAGTTATCGATCCATTATTGCTCTTTTTACACAATTTCGTTATTCTGTATCTAAACGCTATCATAAGGTTGCGTTCATATAACTCTCGAATGAACTCAAGAGAATTGTAAGCGGAACATCTCGTTTCCGTGGAGGAGCGAACTGATTTAGGCAAAGCTCGACCTACCACCGCGGTTAAGAGATCCAGCCCATATTTAATCGATACTGACCCCACGGTTATATTACGGTGTACTCACCCATTGGATCACCCGTCAGTGTTTGCATTACGGCGCGAACATAGCAGCCCAAACGGCCTTCACCACTCAGCAAAACTCCGTCAATCATAGCCTTCATATTATCGTCACACGACGATACATCTCATTCAATCATATCTTCGCACAACGATATATCGCAATCATGTACATATTAATATTGTGTTATTATTATAGTGACGTATGTATTTTATAGGTTGTTTGGTACACCAGCTGTTGTTTTGTGCTACCAAGTTGTTGGTTTAACCAGTATAAAGTATTCGAACTCTGTGCTCTTGTCCGTTACAAGACATAAGTCGGCAGCAGATCGATCAGTCAAATACTCACTTCAGCTAACGGAACCCGAAAACGCAACTCGCAACTTCAAGGCGAAAAGCCGCAGCAATCCGGAATTGTAGCGCGCGACAGCACAAAGGTTGGTGGTCCGCTAAAGACAGTTCAACCACCATCAGGCATCGATCGGATCACTGCTCAAGGCAATCCAGGAATCAAACAATAGAACTACTGAACCTTCACCTCACATTACAGAACCACTGAGCTCCCACTATAATTTGGATGCATTGGCTACAAGCCTTTGCTATAAACTAAGTTTGTTCATGAGAATTTCGCAAACGCTGTTCTAGAGGCATGAGCGAAAATTAAATTGTAGCTTAATCATTATGTGTAACTAAACCACTTTGTTCTTTTCATTTAACCCAATCTAGAATCGATATGTGTTTCCATTTTGTATCATTTCACATTGCGGCTGGGTAGAAAGATTTGAAAAAGTGAATGTTCTTATGTTAATCTAGTGAGGTGTGCTCATCATCCAAAGCCAACCATTGCATTAACAAGTACGAAAAGGTTCTTTCGCAACCATTTGTAACACCGATAAGGTCATGCAATAGTTTTGAAAGCCTAGATCAACTGAGGGAATAAAAGGTGTTCTCTTAGGGCGTAAAAATTGACGAGAAAAAGAATTACAAATACACAATTCACTTTAGCCTTCATGTCAGTAAAACCAGCATTATGTGTGATTCATATCAATCAAGTACGTCGAGACGAAGAATTTGGCTTGTAGGTTCCTTTGACGATAGCAAGATCAATGAGCTGCTGGCGCTTTAGAGCATCGAATTCAGGCGTGAACAGCTCGGATATGCGTTTTTTTTGCATTTTCAATCAGAGACCGACATCTAAATTAGACCATTTGATCATCTCTAAATCCACATACAGATTGACATGCTCACTCATCACGTGAAGGCGATTCTGCCTCGATTAGTACGTGTGTGTCCTCCTTGAGATGCTCAAATCCTCGTCTGCGGCGAAGTTTGCTCAGCAGCTTGCTGTCCTGAATCTGCATTCCTTTTTAATTGTATCTCTCTTATACTACAAAAGCATTCTTGAATTAGCTGTGACATTGATCGTTTACTTTTCAGCTCGCAGAAAAGGACTATAAGTTCACTATTATATTGAAGATCACTGTTTACGTCTACGACTACTAAATAGGAAAGCTCATTTACATTAAACATTCACCTTTACAGTTTCTTTTCCACGAATACTGATTTGGCACCCTAATTCACGCTGAAGCTTTGTAATTGTCATTCCATTTGGCCCTATGATACGTCCAATATAACTGCACTTCGTTCCACTAAAAAGAACGTCGTCATTCGATCGCACTACGTAGACATGAATGTCGAAAATTGAGAAAAATGTGAAGACTTACGGTGGAGGTGAAGGGATGTAAATTTTTATGGACATCGTGACACCGTTGAAAGTTTCTTTTTCCTGAAAACCGTTGAATTCACTGCTTATGCGGTAACAATAGCAGAAATATTCAACCATTACGAAACCAGTCAGTTTTCACCTTCACTTCGCTTATATTCAGTTTTACACTTCAAAATTGCTTCTATGTTAGTGGACTAGGTCGTCTATATATGGAAAAAGTTGTGAACTTGAAGAAAAATCGGCGAGACAGAAGCAGCATAACAGTTAAAACTGATCAAAAAACCCTTTCACAGTGCAAAATTGTTCAGTTCATTATGTCGATCTCCACTTAACCCAGTCAACTTCTTCGTTGATAAACAATGACTTTTGTTACCAGGACCGACCATCTATTAACCGCGGCATGCTTCAATAATTCCTGTTTTTTCCTTAGGCCAAACACGAGGTGTACGATTTATAGTTGCATTGGAAGAATGTCTCGTTATCACTCGTGATATGAGCCAGTAGATAGAAGTGATATTTTGATGGGTGGCGTGCATACCATCCCATATGATCTCCTTCCGGTGATCTTCACTTGAAACATTCAGTGGAACACATATAAAAAACGGTGAGTCTTATGAGAGTTGAATTTTTGTGCTCGATGTGAGTGAAATGTAGGTTTGGCGATTTTTCTAAAGGAGTAATGGAGGTGGCTGACTGACTGGATTGTGGACAGCTCTGCCTTTCCAGGCTCTGAAGAAGACAAACTGCCGAAACGTCATCTGATGTATAAAGAAATAATATAACACCTCGTGTGTGGCCTAATAACAAAATCAGAAATGAATTCTGTTTTTCATTGACTCTTTTCGATGATATTGATCATACCGCTTGGGTGGCATAAATTGATGTCACGCAAAAAGCAGGGACAGTTCGAAAAAATGGATCTAACGATTTTCAGTAGTGTTACGATGTTATAAGTATACATTTGAGAGCACTGAGTAATGTGCAGATTATCTGACATCAGGCGAAAATTGGATTCGTGCGTTTTAGTCGTACATACCGGGAATGCTTGTTAGCAATATACCACCAATGCCACCGTTCTGCTATCACTCTTTTTCCAATATATCCTATCGTAACTGTCAACGCAGTCAGTTTATGTGCAAGTTGAGCTCAACCCCACCTAATCAGATATATTTTGCATATCATTCAAAAGTTTCAGACGTGTTAGCGATATCAAACCTTCATGAATTAATTGACCCAAGTTTTTCGAATAATCCCGGGTCAGAAAAGCATTAGAATTTTTTCGAGTGAAAGCTACCGTTTATGCGATTTTTACAAAATATATTTGCGAGTGAGATGCCATCGTCTGGTTGTGAGAAGCTTAGCATAGTCGCAAAACGTTTATCAAACGCTGCTAGATTAGCCATTCGTCTTGTTAGTTGCAAGATAGATCATACCGGTGGTTATATAAATCCCAGCCACCTAATCTGTCGAAACGGAAGAGACTAAACTCGTGCAAAACTACAGAGACGTTATATATCATGCTTGTCTTATTTCTATCTAGTAAACAACGGTTTCATAATCTTCACACGAAACTCACGATGATTTCGGAGGAAAGAGGAATTTGCAGTTCCTGTCGCGCGACTGGTGTGGTGTCGACGTTTGACGGCGCTTTGATAGGGTCCTTCCCGTGTTGAATGGTTAAACCGTTTGAATTCTGTTCAATTGAGATAGTTTGCGTCAAACTTATTCCATGTGTAAATTGCCTGTTACTTACACAATTTTCGCGTTGATCCGAAATATTGGCTGATTTCACCTCTTGCTGAAGCACGTTGTCAGTGGACTGTGTCCGCATTGATCGACGTAGCTTCGTTTGTGCATGGCTGTTTTGCGATGAGATATTGCGACGTTCCAGAACTTTGTTGATTAGCTGAAGCAAACGCTTGTCTTGGATTCCTGCGGCATAACTGGTGGAATCGTCGGCATTTCCATGCTGATGAGCCAAATTTTGTTGTATGGTGGCACCTAGTTGTTTGGGTACGACGTGCTGGAATGTCCCGATTCAAAACTGAATGACGATTTCAAATAATGTGACTTACCGCTGCCAGTTCCTCCAAAACAGGATTCTTATCGAACGTCTTTCTGATAAACTGTAGATAAGCTCTGAAATAAAACTTACCTTAGTATCGACGACACTTCAACAGTCACAATGAAGAACGTACTCATCGCCAGTCAGTCTGGCTAATTGTGCAGGTGGCGGCTCAGTAAGTTCTAGGACAATAAAGTTTAGAACTAGCTCGTCGACATGAGCAGCAAAGTCATAATCTGCTCTGATTTGTCGGGGCAGTTCCACATGCTCCATTGTCTGCTTACTGGAAGCCAAACGTGGCATTAGTATGATGCCAATAATGGAAGTATGTAATTTCTAACCTTTATATACGACTTTTTATCAATTCGATCTGTTTACTTCCGCATGATAAGTGTGTTATTGTTCTTATCTCTGTAAATAAAAAGAATAATTTCAATCAAAAACTATACTAGTCTTAGAGAATTTCATTAAAACTGAATGCTATGAGTGATCTGGTCGGTATTTACTTAATCAGAAAGCATTTATATATCACTATTATACAAGTGAAGAAATGAATAGGTCAGTCAGAAATTGCAGATACCTACTTAGTTCTTCTTACGCAGCCACTCTGCTTGACTTTAGCAAATGGCGGGCAATATGGGACGTTCACAACAACAATAGATGTTCAGTGGTTGCTATATTCTTAATATTGATCACTGTTCATTTAGCGGTCGCCTTATTATCCGGAACCATTTTTTTGCTCCACTTCTTGCAGTCGCTGAGTAGCTCATCGATAGTAGAGCAACGTAGCAGAGGTCGAACCAAAAACAGCATTCACTGTTCATAGTGTCTTACAAAAAATCGTAGAACTTTTTTTTCTAACTGGTTCAGCGACTTGTTGTTCTACTATCGATCAGCTGTTATTTTATCTTAATTACTATAATAATAATGATTATTCAATAGAATATAGGGGCAAGAATAGCATCGAAATAGACAGAGCTCATGTTACGGAATACTTGGAAATACTGACCGAATGTTATTCTGTAATGAGACCATAGCAAAATAGGGTAAGTAAGCATGTCATTCATACACCTGTCGACAAGACAAAATCTTTTCTACAATCCTGTTATGTTCCGAATTTTTCAAATCTTCTTATGGAGACTTGCAGCTTTCTAACATGAAATCAGCAAGCCCCTGATAAAAGGGTTATCATATCCTCGCGTCAATTATGTGCTGATGTAGCACTGAACACACTCACAAATATTTTTATCATAGAAATCAAATTCACCATAACGTGGTATGAGCCTACGCTGTTTTCATCGCTCCTATGGGCTGTTTGACTTCGGGTTTTCAGCACAGTATTAACATTTACCACTGGTTTTCATGTGTCTTATAAGATTTGCCACTTCATTATGATTGCAAAGTGTTCTTGAGTGCCGGACTGCAATTTACGACAAAGGTTCTTCGTTATAGTAGGGATCATAAAACTAAGAAGAAAAACATCGCTTACAGTCAAAAGCCAAGCTGTTGGTGAAATTTACCGGGAATTACTGATGATCTAGTGTAAACTAGTCGAAAGGAAACAAATCTTTTTTTGATCCACAATGGTCGACGAATACCTGATGTGGTGACGACCTAAAAGCTCCTGCGGCTGACGTTCAGACTCTTATAAACAACAATGACTTCTACCATAGTAATGTAAAGTGGTGTGCAAAAACGTTTGCATCAGCTGGGACTTGTACCCAGATTTCACTCTTTCCGGAAGCGTGTGCTGAATCGTTGCACTACCGAAGCTCGTTTTGCATATCTCCCTTTCTATGCTAAATGCGTTATCTGTCTACAGCCAACCGTCTACGGTCTAGAGTGGACAGTCACTTAGCGACAATGAACCCACTTATGTTGACAGATATTGGATTTCAATAATCAATCAGAAATCATTTTATTGACCGTCTACTACCGTTTCACGATGTTACAAATAAGCCCAATGATGCAGAGTGACGTCAACTGAGGCCAACCCAGATTGCACTCTTTCCGGGAGCGGTGCTGAACCGTTGCATTAGCATTTCACCAGTACTCTGTACACATGGTGTTTCCATCTACTACGACCGCGCCGAGACAAACGATGACAGGCAATGAAATCTCGTGTTCAACGCAGTATCACTTGAAATGTGCAAAGCAAGCAAGCTCAAGGCATGATATAGGCGCTAGTTCATGCTATACACCTAAAACGCGTGTGCACTCTCACCAGCCGCCGACCAATACGCTCTTCTTAAAGCTGCTGATCACAATACGTCACATTGCAACTACTCGTTAACATTTGGGTAAGCCAGTCACGTCAGTCAGTCAACAGTATGATTTTGACATAGACAAAAGTAACTGAACGATCTTTAATCGAAGTCTTTAACGTATTAAACACTAGCTTTTGCGCATGCCGCTCTTTCATAGAAGCAAAAGCGCCTCAAGAAAAAGTGAAAAAGGTATATACAAGCCAAAAAGCTTATGTAGGAGTGACATTAATTATGAACACGAATTTGTTTAGATGTTATAGGTGGTAGAAGAAAACTGAGAAAACTTCTAAAATCAAGGAGCGAGACGAGCAATGCTACCTCATCCCATTTATTCCCCTAACAGTAGCCCTCCTCTAAAGATGAATTTGAAAAAATCCTTACCGTAAATCTCCCGTATCCAAGTTTATGGATGTAGTTACTTTTTTTAATCTGGAAATGCAAAGCTAACTACTGATTCATATACTCCGTCGATGGATTGATGATAACTATTGTGATTTTATGGAAAGATTTCACTTTATGCTCGCCTATTAGACAGTGAGTTATCAAAATCTAATGATGCTACATTTGAAAAACCGCAATAGAAGACGCAAATGCCAGTTTACTCCATTAGAACTAGCCCAATGTGATTCGCCGCTCGAATAAAATGTCTCAAATCAAAAAATATGCTCATATCTTGTTTGACCAACAAAATCATCGAGATAGCTCATTGTAAATTATGAATTGTGGAGTGTCGATACTTTTTGAACACATCTGGCACAACATCTGTAATGGGTCGACTTTCGTTTGAGCACACAAAAAGTTAAGCAATGGCAACGGTGTGGCAAAATGAGTCATCAAAAATAAGTTACAATAAAATGAATGAAAAGCAATCATTGTGAGTTCGTAGATGCGTACTAAAATCGGTGCATATGGTAGCAAGTTTGTTAGTGGAATTATAGACGAAGACAACAAACCAACTAAGTTACCAGTATAAAATTAACTTTACATAACTTTTTACATATATCTCTAGAATCCGTGCATTCTTCAGCATTATACAACCGTCATCCGCTAAGGTCATCGTATTTGCGAGTGAGATTATCGCTACTACTTGAGAAAAATATATCTTTCCTATGAATGTGCTCATAGTGGGGAATCTGTTTTCACCAAAATTCTGCGACACGGATAGTTCCTATGGGTCGTTTGCTAGATTCGTTGACTTAACGTTATGTGCAAATGAATTCGGTTATACGAATTTTTGTAAACAAGAAAAATTATTTGCATGTGTTAAGCGTCTCTACAATTTATGATAAGCGCGCGTGCGTTTGCTTGACAAGATTCCCTGTAAAATAGAATAAGGCGACGTTTACTTGTTTTTGATGGTACGTCTTCACTGACAGTATTGATTCAGCATATTTCTAACTAATTTGCCTTCTCGCGCAATCGTCGTTCATGATGGTGCTTTTTTTTTTAGAAGAAAATGGTGACATCAGTGAAAGCTATCACGTAATAATAGAATCGAGTTCTTCTTTTTGGTTATAACAGAGCAAATGAAAAGCCGACCTTATTCGATGGATAGGAAATTTTCATAAGAGTGTTATTAATCTTAAAGACTTAGATTTCTGACTGCAGTCTCACGAAGAAGGTTTTCGATGAAGCTTTTTTGAGGTTGGTACAGAAGGAAATCCATTGTGCATAAGGCCCGTAAACTTCTCGCCAAACAGAGCTCTCTTTGGGCTGTCAGTGATTATTCGATAGCGCAATATTTGCTGATTCCAACTCTGCGCTTATGCCCTAAGAAGACGGCTTCCTTGCAGCGGAGCAGGAAAAATAAGATTGATTTACATGCGCGAGAAAGGTGGTTTTTGGCCAAATCACCGGCCACTGGGTGAGGTAGCAATGGAGATTGCGCAATTTTCGGTTGATTTTTCACCATACAAATACGTAGAGAAAATCTCGTAGTATTTCAATGTTTTCGAGCCACTGTTGGAAGCAATTAGGACGGCTTGGCCTCTGAATTCCATCATATTGATAAGAATAATGATTGATTTATCCGCGCTCATGTAAAATAAAAGTACATAGAGCCTTCTATGACGGAGTCATACGCTTTATCTGCACTTTATCTTTCACAGCGCAGGAACAGTCTTCAACTGAATAACAAAGATTCGCATTAGCATAAAACCGATCGGAAATCGATCGATAATTGCCGATATCCATTGCTGCTTTACTCACCGGCCGGCGAACTGGCCAAAGACCACCTTGCTCGCACATGTAAATCAACCTTATTTTCTTTGATGCGCCGGAGAGAAGCCGTCTTCTTTGGGCATAAGCACAGAATTGCAATCAGCAAACATTGCGCTCGAATGATTACTAATAGTCTAAAATAAAGCACTGTCGGCGAGATTTGCTCATCTGTGACATAGGTTATTTCATTTTGACAGCGGTACAAAAAAGTTTCGCAGTGAACCGCCTACGGAGGGCTGTAGTCAGAGATCTCAGCTTTCGAATGAATACTAACATTTATATGATGAGTTCTTTTGCAGCGAGTGAGACCGATTTTTCATTTCTCCCCTTATAACCGAGAAGAACCTAGAATTGTCCAAGTATAATGCAGATGGTTAAAATTTCCCACAAGCGCTTCCGCCCATCGTTTGAGCGGTCACTCAAGGCGGTTCTTACATTCTCTTCAGGTTCGCTTCACCTCTCATTCTTTTCATCCCGTCATTTTTTCTTTTCTCGGGTGACCGGGCCTTCATTTGAACAAAGCATTCCGGCTAAGCGTCGTGAGTGTCGGTTAAATTTCAAAAGATTTCGTACAAGTGCTCTGTAACGCTATGCAGTTATCTTACGCAGTCAAAGTATTTCTCCTCGTATGTATGCACTGAGAAGAGCTGATAGGTTTCCTAAACCAGGAAGGTAAGCACTAGGTTTTGGGTTCTGTTGGTTCATTTGTGTTTTTCTTAGATGCTCAAAAGCAGCTCATGTTACTCTTACTCCTGTCCAAGTCTCCGTTCATAGTGTTTCTATAAGCGTTGAATTTTCGAGGTATATATATATATATATATATATATATATATATATATATATATATAAGGAGCGCATGTGGCGCAGTGGTTAGAGGTGCCCTGCGTAACACACGAGCTTACTGGTTCGATCTCGCGCTCATAGCTCACCAAGCCGTCCATCCCTCCGGGGTCGGTAAATTGGTACCAGACAGGTCTCAGACTTGTCTGGGAGGATAAGCAGCACTGACTCGGTTCAGCGGGAGGCCACCGCGAGTCAATGTAAAGGCCAGATATGGATTCAATCACCTCAAACGAAGTTAAAAATTGAAGTCGAATGCATCGCGCATCCTTCAAGGATTGATCAACGCCGAGAGCTTTATCCTTTTTATTATATATATATATATATATATATATATATATATATGCGGCGGTCTTTTTTCACCGAATTATATAGTTCGATTTGCCACCTTCGACTCTAATTCTTCAAAAACACAACATTCATTCGTAGTCCAATCTTTTTTCCTGCATCGACGAGTTCGCTAAACAGCGCCTCTGCATCACTTTGCGTCGTTTAACTCCTTTTATCTACGGGTTGTTGACAAGTTGATGGGAAAGCTAATTTCTTGTAGTGCAGTTTTCATTCATTGTTTGTGTACAGAGCAAATCTACATCTTGATTAACGATTTGTGATAGGACTGCATATGTTTCGAAGTTGTGTCAAGCTTTCTCATTTCCAAATGTTCTAGAAAAAATATTCAGAAAAGCAGATGGTAGTCTTGACAGACTTGATGATTAGTGGCATTGTTTGTGTGGTCAATGCAACAATATCTTGCTTGAGTGGCTGCGCCTTATCTGATATCTATGCGCAGATTAGCAAACTTTTTGATTGGCTTGTGGAACAAAAGCACATTATGCGGTGATTGCAAAAATTCCTTTGGTCACCTTTCTTATGTAAATTGAATGTGCGCGGCTCCTCCACTGGTCTGATACTCTTTCTTGATGAACATAAGTCATAATATCGGTCTCTAGAAGTGTGAAATTTGCGACTTTTACTACTAAGAAAATTTGCAGTATTATTATGACAATTGCAACTCAAATGTCAAGAAGTAGAATTTTGATGTTCTCATCAACAGGAATTTCGACTTCAATGACAAGGGCTGTAAAACGGCGAAGATTGTTATTGGTACATTTGTTGCTATTTATTCGTCATGGCGAGATCCAATGATAGTCTCATTTATGTTTATCAGTGCACAAAGCGGAAACAATATGGTTGCAAAGATGACGACTGCATTTGTTACGAGTAAACCGTTTTCAATATAATCTGCGAGAATATCTAAAACGATGCTGAGGTCTTCACGTCAAAGCCGTGCACGTGTTTCGCAGGTATCGTCCTTTTCATCAGTGGCCCACGCTCCGTACTGAGCTTTACTTCGTAGCAGAAAGGATGAATTATTTGGTGTTGCAGAAAGGATGAATTATTTGGTGTTAGCACACGTACAATGACATTTTGCTATCACCATCCCTTTGTTGTGCTGTTTTAATAACTTTTTCTTGCCAAGAACAACAAGAATGTGCTGCATGTTTGGAAAAGAAATTTCACTGATTATTTCTTCTGTTTCGAAGACAAACCTGGAAAAACTTGTATAACCTTTTTTAACCTTTGTCACTTACCAAGAAGCTCATTAACATATGTTTGAAGATTTTTTTTTGCTGTGTGCTAAGACTAATCAGGCTGCATTTTATAATGAGGGTAGAAAACGCATATTTTCGATTAGAGCCAACTATTGTTTGCGTTGATATGTGCGCTGATTAATTCCCGATTACAGAAGTAGTTCGAAAGGTGTAGTAAATCGGTTTCGAGCATACAAGCATTGTGCCTCCGCTAGCATTGGATCTTTCCTTGATTCATTATGATGCACTGCTGCAGCGCCCACAAATGGTCATTGGAGTTAGTAAACGGCTTACAGGAATAGGATGCTTTTCGGAAAAATGCCAGAGGTATTTGGAACAATAGCCATCATAGGCACCTCGAAGAATCCGGACAATGAAAGAAGAATATGTGAAGCTACAACTCAGTTGCAGAAGTACACGAAAGGACAGCTACCTAATAGAACACTACATAAAAACGTAATTCTTTGTTGAATCCAAAGAACAATGACAGTAAAAAAAGTAGCAGTAGTTATTCTTCATTATTTTTTATATGAAGTCATTGACCACAGCTAAGGGTAAATAGTTTCAACACAGTCACCTATTTGCATACAAAAGAAAAGAAAGCTGATTACGTGGGAAGAACGGGCCTATGCGTGACAATAGGGAAGAAATATCCCTAAAAAGTGTAGAAGATGTGATATATACAGTCATTAGGTGCTTTGATAACAACTTCTCACATTGTCTCTCACATCTCCATGTCTCATAATAATCTGAATGTGAGTTACTCAAAACCAACTTCCTGCTATAAAAATTTGAATCCTTGCTCAAAATCGGAAACCAGCGGCCATCTATAATTTTCTCTGACAGGGAAGTGAAAATCTGTCTAGACACTGAAGCATGTGTTTCCAGTGAGGTCCGCTACGTCTCCATGCGATTTTGACGTGATTCGTCGTCTAGGTGACTAGCATAAGCCTGCGGTGTTTATGCTTCACTTTCGCCACTATAAAACACTGGTAGAGTAAAGATTTTCAGAAAATTCACAGCATAGAAATGAAAATCTCATAAATATTACAAAAGCTTTTGCGATGAAGACAGCGGACACGATTTAGACAACCATCTTTCTTTTTTGGTTTGAGGAGTTATGGAATGTTCAGCACTTGAAATGTTGCAGTTATTTTGCTGAAAATCGAAAGAAGCTCTGAGTACTCCAAATGAAAGGTATGAAGAAACGAACAGCAATTTGTAGCGGAAACATAGAATTTGGATCAATTCAACGAAATCGAACCACGTCATTGCACAACACATGCCAAACCTAGTCAATCAACAGTCAAGCGGTAAATGTTATTAATTCCACCACCTCTTGAACTGTTAGAGGGGGAAAAGGAGAATGCGATTTATCCAAACAAGGGCAATGAGTTTTTTTAAGCAATTAAGAAACCAAATAGTCTATCCACTACGTGAAGAGTACAATTCTCAGTCTTCAGACAGTAACGCATTTTTATTACATTTGAGGAAAAAAGGTGATTTTTCGAAAAGCAAAATGCAGTGCAGAAAAACCAACATGATGCCCGGTAGTGATTGGAAGACGTCGCAACGCGGTAATCTCGTGCGGACGAGATAAGACACGTACATATTTAAACACGGCAGCATGCTGAGACGAAGGCACGCCATTCGTCGGTGACGTCATTTCGTTCGTCACCGCGGCCGAAACTGGCACCTCATCTTATGGGTGCGGCTCAAACTACGCTCAACCAAAGGTTGTGAACCGTCGGTCTGGCATGTAAGTTTTTGTTTTTCGACTTTTATAGTTTTACTGGATCAAATAAGTTTTTCAAACAATTTTTGGCCTGATTTTTTGCCGTCGAGCAGTTTTTCTCCAGTTTAATTTGCCTGACGGCCTACACCTCGACACCCGTATGTGCTGAAACAGGAGAAAAAAAGCTCCTTAAGTAGTTGGTGCTCACACTGTGAATTATTTTCTCTAAAACGTCAATTTGTGATCCGCTGTGTTATCTTCTGACAAATTTTTGTCTTTAACATATGTAGCTTCGCCGATATCTTTGCACTTCCTCTGTCGAATAGAACATTTCCTGCCTCATCCTGATGGATTCGTAAACAAAAGTAGAAATCATTCGCTCGCGTAAAAGAATTCATCTTGTGCGAAAAAACTAAAAGACTTTGGCAAAATTGACGCTACGCATTACATGCGGAACCACTTCATCAACTTCTTTCAAAAATTTCCCATGTGCGCCAGATCGGACCTCCGCTCTGAGTGCCACAAAGAGCACTTCTAAGCACTACGCCATATGTGCTCTTTGTTTGATAGAGCCATATTTCTTCCAACTTTCGTATTTTTTCAAGTTTATTTCCCGTGTAATATTATGTTTATTTCGCAAGTTTTCATATATAACAATTACATTTTAAGCATAACTTCTACGCTCATGAATTCGTACCGATGTGTCCACCGCTCACGAGCTACACGGCTACACAAGTTTCGTTGCGCTTCGATCAATCGAGGCAGCATTCTGCACGACACCAGTTACGGTGAATATCGTTTTTATCTATATATTCAGTGTTGGCTGATATGCGAGCCTTAGAACCTCGGACAGGAATTAAAGCCGCGTTTCACCATTAAAGCTTTGAAGAACTGGAAAAAATTTGGAGCTGAGACCTCTTCAAATCATAGAAGAGACGTTGTTTTGTCAATCTATGGGCACTAGCTTTATATCATCCGTTTGCTCTACATTATGAAAAAAGTCTTATCGTCGTTATTTCAGCAGTGTAAATGCGCACCATTTATGACTTTTCGTATTTTTTTTTAGTTGAATGTCCTTATGACGACTTCCGATGCCCATCCAATTTCCACCTCCTGAAATAATTATAGTGACTACATGCAGCGCTTTTGATGCTCATACAGTAAAACGGACACCTGTTTGTTCATAGCTCCTTCCGGTGTCGTTCTCCATATTCACTAATAAAAGAAATACTTCCACAGCATGATTTGTTTCGGTTCTTTCTCCTTAAACCTTCCAACGATAGCCCAGAGTTCTTCCTCTTTTCTCAGACACTGATAAAAGTAGTCTTTCTTCAAACAAAAATCTCGCTCATTTTTACGATTTTTTTTGCAGCTTACGGATAAGAGGAGTACTCGGTTATTTTTGCGTTACGGAATAACTCCGGGAAAAAAGTGGACTGTGCTCGAAGAAACATTTTGACAAGAATGTTTTTAGCATCAAAAAATGTGTGCTTAGATTGTGTACTCTCTACAAAGGCGTAATCCACACAACTCACTATGCGGTTACCCGTTTACTATTTTCGGAGCTTACCCTTCGGAGTTCATCGAGTTCTAAGTTTTTGAGCAGTCTCCATTCACGTCAAGAAGATACGATTGATGAAGAGGTAATTGGCAAGTAGTTCAAAGTGTCGTCATCGACAATCCTTCTTTACTCTCTTACGACGGCGAGAGCTGTTGAATGCTACGACATGCTCCGGTGCAGGGAACCAATAGACTTGCAAACTGTACATTCTCGATGTTGGGGCATTGATTGGAGAACAGATTAGAATCTGTGGCGAGTGGAGATACGATGAATAGGAGAAGACGATCTCATTCATGCAAGGTAGGCAGCATAAATAGGTATCAAGTGTTGAAAATATGTTCACTTTTCAAGGTCACAATTTTCCTTTTAGAAAGGAGAACATTGAAACGTATTGGCATACTTATTACTAAAATTCCTATAGATTACCTTCGGAAATACGTCGTCCTTCCGCGACAATGAAGTCTTTCTATAATTCAAACTTTATAATTTATAATACTATACGATCCCGCTGCGAAGTATAAGCGATGGGCTTACTACCCTAGGCGAGGTGCAATCTTCTCATTGTTGATACACCGCACTAAGAAGGCCTTTTCAGAATGCAGTCCACTAACAAAATTTTTAGCCGAAAGAGCTAATTGTTGAATCCTACTCAGCAGAGATATAAGCTATATAAGGTGGAGCTGAATCTTTGTTGACCGATGCTATTATATGAGTTGTTGATTGCTAAATAGTAATTTATGCATCTTTCTAAACAACTAGTCCTCAAATTGATGAATATGAATTGTGCTGAGGCTTACTCCGGATGAGTATCAAACTACGAATTGCACAATTTGAAAAATTTGTTTTTGAGTTACATTCTTATAGCAGGAAAGAGAAATGTATGTAAGGGCTGGAATTTTATCATTTTTCTGAGGGCGTACCTTTCGATTTGAAAAGTAAAGTTTTTTTGGAACGCAAACAGCATTCTTAAAGCTAAATTAGATTTTTCTAATAAATTATTATTCTTTCTTGATGATGAAGTAACTCTAGTAATTAGTTTCTCAATGCTGAAACATTAAAAAAAACCACTGTAAGTTTGAACAACGAATTGTCTATCCAAAAACAAAACGTAGTTCCCTTTCCATTTACTACACCGCACTGAGACAGTCTTTCTACGGGACTATCTCATTACTAAGTTTCCATTTTTAAGCTATCTATTGATCATCAATAGTCTCGTGCAATGTTCCACTGGTGAACAAGAAATACGAGCACATCCCACACAGTGAGACCAAAATCACTCAGTTTATGGAAAAAAAGTGGAGATTTCTAGAACAACTAGGCGCTCCTCTTGCCAAGGGTTCAGCATAGTAGACGATGCTAAATTCATTTTCGGCATGCACAATGATTCTTGATGACACCAACTGTTGTATCGAGTCGTCCTTTCTTCCCTCCACGCGGTCACTTTTCTTCGGCTTCGTATTGAACCTGGTAGTATAAGCTCTACTGAATATGAGTCCCATTGATTATTTTCATTATATATCGTGACTGTTGGCCGAGTGAAGCATCCTTTAGTTTGGTTGATAATTTCAAAATAGATGGAGCCAGTAGTACCTACGTATTTTACCTAAACGGTTCAAGATCACACATTAGCTATCAAGATCCTGTGAGAGCCATGCTCCTCTAAATATGACTTTATGTCAATATAAGGTTTAACTTTGATAAGGTACAGCGGAAGTCAGAAAAACTGTGGGTTGCGAATTACGAGAGGAAATTCACACAATCTTCTGGAATCTGAAATGATCAATCACTCTCCTAAACAATTTGATCTATTATCTAAAACTCCCACTAATCAAGCCCGTCTTTCAGCGTTTGCAAATCATAACGATTGCGTTAGATCTCCGAACCCTACACCATGATGACTAGATTTAAGATATCTTCATTGTATCCTTCAGGAACTCTTTTTTTCGTGATTACATCTTCTCGAATCTGTGTCGTCTCCACAAACTGATGACGAAATCTTTTTCACTGGCGAAAAAAAAAGTCTGGATCATTGAGGAACTACAACATGTGAAGTTTCGTGCTTCAAGTGCCGTGCGACCGAACTTGTAGACTGAGTACGTGACTTCACATATTGTAGTTTCATAATGAGCCAGACATTCCTCTTTTGCTAAACAGATTTTCTCATCAGTAAACGAGGGAACGTGGATGGTAAAACTTTAAAAGACTGTTTTTGGTTGAAATATGCCAAGCAACTATAATACATGACATGTTCGTCGAAACTTACATCTCACATTGCAATGCGATGTTATTTCATGGATAATTCAGTGATACTTTCTATTATGAGTGTACTTTAGGGGTTGAAGATTCCACATATTTGTAAAAGAGGTTTTGTTCTATTGTATTTTGAGTAATAATTGTAGCAGTCCACTTCTACCCAACTATGTACATTATTCATCGCTAAATGTAGGAGTAGCGCCGACGTTCTTCTTAGCCTCGATCTACTGAGGGGAAAACCATATGCTTAGAGAAACTTATATTGCGAACTGTTATTAAACATTCCTATGCTATTTCTTTGTACTTACTCATAGTTGATTTATAATTATCTACGTTTATTATGTTAGGAACAATTCACTGTTATTCTTTGCCACAAGTATTAATCAAATCATCCACTATATTCTCAATCTACACTTCTAAAATTGGTTATTGCAGGACAGATCTTTCAATTTTGATATTCTCAACTCATTAAAATGCCAAAAGCTGCCATAGAATTTGCGACTAAAAAAAAGATAACTGATTTAGGTGGAACGGTGACACTCAATGCATGCGATGCATCTCATCGACAGCTTCCGATTTTTGATTTCACAACCACTAGGCGTTCTTTTTCCTAGAAAGGCATTTGAATATATGCACCATATTAATTCATTTATTCAAAATGGCAAAGTTTGCTCAAAATAAAATTTGGTCATATAATACCGAAAGAATGCGCTGTGAGGTTCCAACAACGCAGTTCCTCCTGATGTTAGAACAAATTTTAGAATCTTTCTAGGAGACAGCTCAGTATCAGAATTTGATTCTTTGGAAATGCCGATTGGTGACTAATAGTGCCGTAGGAGAACTATACTGAGTAAATTAAGGAAGAGAAGCAGGAGTAACTTTCACACAATGCATGTGCATTTCTTGCATTTCACAATTTCAAGTATGAATTTTTGGGGTAACTCGGAGTTCGTTCAATTGAAAATACGTTTTCAAAAACATCCGCCGTGAAACTGAATAAGCGTCCCAAATTAAAAGCGTTATCTTTTTCTTTTCTATGGTGCAACGATGCATGAAAGTTTGAATGAATCAAATATCGTCAAAAGCGGAACTTCTCAAGTTATCGAATGACTGTAGAAATATAGAATAAAAAATGTTAGTTATCCCTTTGCGGGCGATGTGGGTCAACATGACTCTCGGCTGGGCGCGCCTTTCGGACGGTTACGATGATTGGTTCGTGTTCCAATACAAATTCGGGATGATTAAGCTCTCATAGAAATATTATCTTTGAAAAATGGCAAAATATCACTTATGAGACTGTTGTTCAAATAATTTTAGCAAAATTACTACTGAAACTTCCCAAAATCTTTCCTTTTTCTAGGGAAAGATCATATCCTAGCAAAAAGCAATGCACTTGCCGCAGTTATTGAACATTTTCTCTTATGTTCTTGCATTTTTGTAGTCAATGGATTGCTTAAAAAATTTCGATCTTGACAGGAAGCTTCTTGTGTGAAAAGATCTCCATAATACGTTTTACTAATAAATAAAAGTAAACGTTTTACAATAGCAGTCCATTTTTTTGATTCATGGCGGGTTTTTTGGGATTATATGAATAGATTTCAATTCATGTGGACTTTTTTCTGCCAAGAAATGAATTATCATTAAAAGAACCTATTTGAGTGCAGTTCCAAAAAGAATAACACCCAATTATTCTGAAAATCCTAACTTTTGAACACATTGTCTATCGCATGAAATCGCATTTCAAAGATTGTGCTCGTGAATCCTCGATTTTTTTAAAAAGATTTCTTCGACTAGATTATTGATATTTTTCGATAGCTGAAATCAAGTAAATTTGAACGGTGTACTTCCTTTCTCAAATTACTTGTTTTTTGCGTTGTAACAGTAGAAATGGAATTTTGTCTCACACTGAAGGATTTTTTGTTTTTCTTTAAATAGCCAGAAATCATTCGATAGGGCATATCTCAGAGAACGTTGAGTTGAGCTCTAGTTGATAAACGAAACTGTTGGGTGAGTGATTAATTATTTCGATGAGAGACAGATCTCAAAAGGTTGTGTTAAATTGCTTTCAAATCCCACAACTTTTATACGTGTCAGTGTCGCTACTCAAAATCAAACCTTATGTCACATAAAGTCACCCTCGAAGAAGGCTGACTCTTGATCTCGATAGTTAATCTGTGGTCATGAACCGTTCAGGTAAAGTTGCAAGGTGCTCCTGGCTCCATCTATCTCAAAGTTATGAGCGGATTGGCAGCTCTCCCTCAATCGACCAGAGTCACGTATACATTAAAAAGTAATCAATCCGACTCATGTTCATTAGCACGTATACTGTCAAGCCTAGTACGAAGTCTAGGAAAGTCGATTGTGTGGAGAAAAAAAGCATCGACTCGTTACAACAGTAGGCCATCGAGAATTATTGTGCGCGTTGAAAATGAATTTATCATTGTCTACAGTGCTGACTCCTTAGCAACCACACAGCCTTTTTAGGCCGTGCAGCGCGGCGCCTGCGACGAATCGGCGGCGGGCAGTTTGAATTATAGGCGCTGCAACAGAAACAAGGTGCTAACTTGGAAAATTATGGTTCTGAAGAGGCAAAATCATAACTAAATGTCCAAATTTTACAGAAAAGACTTTCGGAAGGGTTTATGTAGCAAAAGAGCTCTCCTTTGCCGAAAATTTGATCCTGTTTCAACGAGAAAGTTGTATCGTTGCCGAGAGTAACTTATTTCCGTTTTTGAAATCATTTGACAGATAAAAAAATGCCGATCTCCATGTTGAGTTTAGTCTGTGAAACAAACCTTCATCTTTTATACAAAAAAAAATCAACATTTTGCAGATAGTGCTCATTTTCATTTTCAGAGCGGTTTTTTGGTAATTTATAGTAAAGTTTCTATTCCAAGCACAATCTATCAGTGCAAGAAGATTAACTTTTACTGGAAAGTCTTCTGTAAACTTATTTTTGCAGAACGAAGGCACACTGGTTCAAAAATCTCCACATATATTTGCAAGTATGTCGATTGCAATCTTGTTGTGTGGGGTGTGCTCGTGTTTCTTCTTCACTAACAGATTATTCTACTAGCCTATTTACGATCTATTGATAGCTTGAAAAGTAGGATTTTTAGTACTGAAATTGGATTGTAAAGAGACCGCTTTGATGCGCTGTAGTAACTGGAAAGAGGGCCACGTTTCACTTTTGGATAGATATCCGTCGTTCCATCTTTACACTTTTTTCCAATATTCCAGAATTGAATCTATTTCTAGAGTAACTCTATCACCAAGAGAGAATTAAATTTATTTGACGAACCTATTTTTAGCTTGAAAAATGCCCTCTATGTCCTAAAAAGCCACGCCTTTTTGTTTGAAAGGTACGTCCGTAAAAAAAACGATGTACTTTTAGCCCATACTATTCATTTCTGTCACCAGCTTTATAGGAATGTAACCCTAAAACATATTTTCTCAAATGTGCAATTCGTGGAAAAAGGTGGTATGAGGGGTGTTTTAGTACGCAATCGGAATAAGCCTCAAGATAGTTCGCGATAATCAATTTGAGAAATACTTCTCTAGAAAAGATGCAAATTTGTGTTCTTGATCGATTTCCGTTTGCTAAGTACTAATCAACAAGCAACAACTTATGTAATAGCATTGGTCTACAGAGATTTAGCTTCACCCACACATCACCTGTCAATAACATATCCTTAGTGAGTAGAATTCAACGCATCTGCAGGCGATTATATATAGTAGTGTTTGGATCACGGAAAGACTCTATTGCCACAGAGGAACGACGTTATACCTAGGGGAACTACAGGAATTTTTTAGAGAAATCAATTTCAATACGTATCAAGATTCCCACTTTTAACAGGGAAACTATTATCTTCTAAAATCAACATATTTCCAACATGCCTTGCAATCATTTTTGAGTCACGCATGTCAGTGGTTTGTCAAACATGGCTGACTTATAGAGCCCGATATGTGTTTCGATCTTGCGTCTCATCAGTCGGGCACTTACCCTTTCTCGTCTTTTGCTCAGTGCAGTCTTTTGCCCTTTGTAGTCTGTTGCTAAGTGGAGTGTATAACGTTCGTCGTCGCTAACTCTCAGTGAGGGGACTGGAGCTCCCACAGAGATTAGCAAAAGACGAGAAAGGGTAACTGCCTGACTGACGAGATCGCAAGATTGAAACACGTGTATCCGGCTCTATAAGTCAGCCCTGTTTAACAGACCACTGACATGCGTGGCTCAAAAATGATTGCAGGGCATATTGGAATTTGAGCTGTGGTCTTAAGAAAGCACTCGAAACGAAAGTTATGATATATTTCCAACACTTAATGCCCATTTTTGTTGTCTACCTTGTACGAATGAGATCATCATTCCTCTGCCGCTCGCCACAGATATTAATGTGTTGTAAGACCGAAGGAAGGTCTAACAATCATCGCTCCAGCGTACATGCCTGCCTTGGCCTTTCTAAAGAGACAACTTTGTTACTAAATGCTAAAATATTACAGAAAAGACTTTTGGAAGAGATTATGTAGTAGAAAGAACGCTCACTTGTTGAAAGTGTGCTTATATTTCAACGAGGAAACAATGTCATTGCGGAGAGTAACTTATTTCCTGTTACCAACATTTCTTTGTTTTTGATCATGTTTTTGTAGTCATTCGACAGGTAGAAAAATGTCGATTTTCTTACTGGGTTTAATCCGTGGGAAAAAGTCTCGTAGTATCTTTTACTGAGGAAAAAAAAGAGAATTTGCAATCAGTGTTCATTTTTTATTTTCAAAGCGGTTTTTTGAATCCATAACAACATTTCTATTCCAAGCAAAATCTGTTGCTGTAAAAGATTGAATTTCACTAGAAGCACTTCTATAAACTTATTCTTAGTAGAACAAAGCACACTTGCTCCAAAAATCCCCAATTATTTTAACAAATTGTGTTGAATGCAGTCTCATTGTGTGAGACGTGCTCATTTTTTATATCCACTAACGGAGCATTCCATTAGCCTATTAACGGTGAATCACTAGCGTGAGAAACAAAAATTTTAGTACTGAGATCGACTTGTAAAAAGACCGTCTCAGTGCACTGCTGTAACTGGGAAGAGGGCCGTGTTTTGCTTTTGGATAGATAATCCGTTGTTCAAACTTTACACTGAATCTAATAAAAAACCAAAACTAATATCTGGAGTAACTCCATCATCAGGAAAGGGTAATAATGTATTCTCGCAACCTATTTTTTGCTTTAAGTATGCCCTATGTCTGCCAAAACCATTTTTTCAATTGGAAAAGCCTTTGAAAAACGGTTTGCTTTCAATCCATATTATACATTTCTCACACTTGCCTTATAAGGATGTAACTCGACAACACATCTTCTCAATGTGCAACTCGTCGAAAAATTGTATAGACTGGTTTTGGTACGCAGTAGGAGTAAGCCTCAGCATAATCACATTTACTAATTTGAGGAATAGATCTTCACAAACAGTGCATATTTGACCGACTATTTCCTTGCTAAAATGCTATTTAGCAACTACTAACTCAAACAGTACCATCGGTCAACAGAGAACTGGCCTCATTCACACACCACGCGTTAATAGTAAATCTTCTTGGGTGGGATTCAACAGTAGCTCATTCCCGAAAATTTTTTGAGCGGACTGCGTTCTGAAAAGGCAGTCTTAGTGAGTTGCATCAATGAAGAGATGAATACACCTCACTTGGGATAGTCCGCCCTTCGTTTGGACTTCGCTGCAGGATTTGTGGACGATTATATATGGCAATATTTGAATCATGGAAAGACTTTATTGCCGCAGAAGGACGACGCATTGTCGAGGGAAATCTATAGGAATTTCAGTGATAGGTACCCTAGTACGTATAACAATTCGCCTCAAATGGAAAACTATAATCTAACAAAATGAACATATTTCCAACATTTAATGCCAATTTCTATCGTCTTCGCTATAAGAATGCGAATGACACCGTCTTCTCTTACTCATCTTCTCCCGATCGCTGCAGATACTTCACAGCTCCACAAGCAGTGCTCAAACGTCGAGAATGCACAGTTTATAAATCCTCTGGTTCACTGCACCTGAACATTACATCGCTCGCTTTGAACACCTCTCGTCGTTGTCAGAGAGTGAGGAGCGATTGTGGGTGACGACACATCTAACTACTCACCAACTACCTCTTCGTCGTACCTCCTTCATGTGATTGGGAACATCGCAGTGCAATATTACCTGGATTTTCGGAGGCCTCTTATTCTTTAGAGGTTAAAAAAGGCATATTGGCTTCAGCAGGTTGCAGAGACTCGAGATTGCAAGGAAGCTGTGCTCAGGTCTTGGAAAGATCGTTTTGCTGCAGCGCACCATTTGAAATAATTCGGATTTGCATGCGCGACCAAAGTGGTCTCTGGCCAATATGCGTGAGCTGAGTACGGCGACCGCGCGCGCTGCCGCAATTATTGATCGATCTCTCACCGTTCTAGTGACATCGTCTCAGCGCATGTGCTATCTTACCTAGCTGCACGTGGCCTCCTTATGCAGCGGCACATGAATTCGCGAAGGACCACCATGGTTGCACACGCGAATTGAACCGGTCGGGCAATGCAATAGTGTCGTTCAGCAAGTGTGACCATAGTAGAGGCTTGTACTTTCTGAAAGAGGTATGTCACTGTCAAGCACAATGATTGATCCAGCTTTTTCTCTACATGACCTTTACGGATCGTGGACCCATGACTTCTGCGTGTTTAACGCTTAATGTGTTGCGTCTAATCTTCAACATGCTACGTCTAACTGTGACACACTGGGGTTGACGTCATTGTTAGAAGCAGCACGTTGAAGGTTAAGCGCCATTGTTAGAAGAAACGCACTGGTAGTTTGCAGTGGCGGCGGGTCCACAGTTCTGAAAGTATTGAGCACAGCTGCTCCTCACTCAGTAGATTGCATATATTTCAGGAACTGCGACTAAAGTCTGATGCAACCGCCGGTTTGCGGGTCGCTATTGGCTACCCTGTTTTGCTAGAATGCGATTAGACGACAAAGCGATGTACCGATTAATTCAGTTTCGTATCATAACAAGCTCAATCCCGGATTCCTTTCCGTTAGACGACAGGGAATGAAGAAGAGACCCTTTGGCTGCACTGAAATTTCTTATGAGAAGTTTAGTAATTATTTCAAGCGTAAATGCTAGAGAAGTGCTGTTCATGCTCGTTCTATCTGAAAGGCCTTTCATAGTGCTATAGTGATCGAAACAATCGCGCCTGGCGCTTTCATCATTATCAAGCCTGCATCACGCTAGACGGAACTCTTCATAAACTATTCGTGAACGTTCGATAGCTTATATTTTGAAGAGTTCAGAAATGGGTTTGCTTTTAGAAAAGTCTCTTTCATATAACTGTAGCAGGAAGAAAAGGTTTATATTTTAGGCACGACATTTTTGCAGAATAGAGCTGTTACATTGAATTATTCGTAGCCATTCAAAAGCGTAATTTTAGACGATTCCAAACGTGTGCTTACTTCCCGAAAAAGCGTTCCAATTCAGTGTCGCAAGGGTTAGAAGACTGTATTTGACATATTCAGTGAGCTAGCTTACAGGCTAATCTACGGTCGGAGTGTATGGTGGATGTTTGAAAGTTGTTCGATACACCGCCCAATTAATAGCTCAAATAGAATTCTTTTTATTCAACCGCTTATAGCGGTGGTATGATGTTCGAAATGAGAAGAATATCATTTGATCTATAATACTCAATATCTCTTAGCGTGATTGGGTTCAATGTCGAGACCGACTACCCGGGCCAGGCCGTTGACTGCTGGCGGTTGACAGATAGGTGCGCTGTAGCGTAGAAAGAGCGATGTGCAAAATGGCCGTCAGTATTGTAACGAATAGAGCACGCATTCCCGGAAAAAGTGAGATGCGGGATCTATTCCCGCCTGACGAGCAAGTTTTGCACATCGCTCTACATCAATGGGTACATATTTCCAGTTAATAGCGTGGGTGCAGCCCACATGTGGCGTGCAAATTTTGTTGTTATCATTTGGGATTATTCCTCCGCTTTGTAAGAAACTCCAGATAGAATGTTTTATTTTGATATTAGCAAACTTTCTCTACACGATTATGTGCTTTTCGTGTCTTCAGCTAATCATACGCGTGATAAAAATAAAAGTGCGTTAAGGGTGTGAAACGTAATTGCACTTTGAATGCTAGAGCGCTGTAAAAGACCTTTTCGAAAAGCAAGCACGTAGTACTCTAAACTTAAACTTAAAATTTTATTTTGATTGGTTTTGATTCAGGCTCAAGATAGCAAACCCATTCAAGAAGGATATCGAGCAAATCGAAACAATATTCAGTAGAATTATCCTTGCCAATATACCCCCAAACATGAAGCACCGATGTATGAACCGTAATTAGGACTCTAAAAAAGATTTCCGAATTAGGAATAACGTATGTAGTGCACTCACCTTAATGCTTCGAAATCAATGTTTCAAATCGTTCTTTTACTTGTTTGGTTCTTTTCCACAAGAATTAGGCTTACCCTGATTTTTGAAATAAGTGACTATGACGTTTGCATGCTCATTATGTACTCATGAAACAACTGAAATGTTCCTGCGTCTTCAAAGAATTTCTAATCTTTCGTTATCTTAGGTATGCTATATGTTCTTTTATGCATCCTCCCATATTTCTCAATGTCTCTTCTGTTTTGGTGTGTGAAAGAAGGATATCATCCACTCTATAATCAAGCTGCTCTTAGCATTTAATGAAGTGTAATAATAGTGTTATGATGTAGCAACTAAATATCCAAGAATGATTATTGATATGCAAAGTTTTGGATCTCGGATTGGAGTTGAACTAGCGTTTCGTTTTTGCCTGGAGCGCGCTTACTCCGTTATTAATTTTCTACGACAGTTTTTTGCTTCTATTTTGTTTTTTTTTTATTTGAGTTGTCATATTACGACGTCAAGTATAGATTTTTATTTGCCAAATAAATGCTTTGAGTAGAAGCTTTACAACATTGCTAAATTAATGTAAAAATAGATCGAGAATGCTTTATCTTCCAATGAAGAATTGTGCACCAACACTTGCTCTTTCTTCGCTTTTCTCCTCCATATACAATAGAATGAATAGTTTCTTCTAGAATTCGTGCACTGTGCAATATGTGTTTATGAGTTACATTCTCATATGATAGACTACAATGTGTTGCTGAAGATGCTGTAAGGTTTCCTTCATGTGACTATTCTTCCCGTTGAAATTGAGAAACGCTCTTCCCCTTGAATTTGAGGAATTATTATAATGTAAGGACATTATTTCTAATGAAATTGCCTTCACAGAAATCTCATTAGTAATATTCTATCTTTCGTTACGAAATTGTTCCCACGACATCTAAGTTTACTACATAAGATGCCATTTGTTAGTACAACACACTAATCCGTCGACCCAGCTCAGCGTTCAAATTATAGACAAAGCACAGAAGCAAAAACGTGAAAGAACGAAGTGTACTTGAGAAGTGCATAACACAAAATGCTAATGGAAAACAGGAAAAATTATATCAAAAAGACTTTACTTCCCAAAATCTCAGTGCGCTGGATCACTACACCAATTGTTTCCTCATCAGGAATGCTTTATATTATTTTGAGAGATATGTGTGAATGTCAACATCTTATGTGCACATGACACTCAAGAAACCAAGTTTTGGCATTCCAGCGCCGGCTTATCCTATAGATGAAACGAATGCGCGATTCTCAAATTATGCGAAAGAAGAGTTTCTAAGCCAAGCTGCTTATATCCTGGATATTTTCTCCCAGAACTGCCTTTAGATTGATGAAGCACTAAGCCATCGTAGTTCTGCGAATTTTGTGCCTCTTTGCTCCTGAGTACTCATCGATGTAACCCTACAAGGTGAAACAAGGTTTTATCTTTACTGCAGGCTCCATAGGTGAGGGCATCTCTACTTAGAAAGCTAAATAGGATAAGATGAATGATAGATACCATCGTCCTATGAGATGGAGATTAGCTATTGGATAGTGACACTGAAAACTGTATTTAGGAACAAAGTTGTAAAACAAAAAAACAGTAATGCGGGCTCTTTTCATTAATCTTAAAGAACGAACAGTTCGAGCAAACTGATGATTACGAATAAATTTCTTTTTTGAATTACTGAGATAAACAAAGCTATATTCTTCACTTGATATTTCCGAATTTTTCGCTAATAACAAATTTGTTTAGTTTGCGAGAATTTTTTTTCAAGTGAAAGTGAAACGGGAGCGCCGTTGCCTAATGGTTGTGATGCTTGCCTCACTACCCGCACGGCCCCAACCCTGCCTCTAAAGCTCTCCGGCAGTCAACAAAGAACGCCCTATGGAGCGCCACAGCCAGACTATTGTCGTGATTGCAATGAGACGTGCTCAACCAATACTCTAATGTTCAAGAGGCAGACAAAAAAGTAATTTGAATACTGGAAGTACTGTGATCCGCACAGCAGAATAAAGCCTACGAAGTCGGACCATTAAAATAGAATAAAAGAACCATTACGGCATACGTACTTTAACGCTCGAATGACACTTCTCACTTCTAGTTTTCATCCCAGCATAATTGTCCTTACTTTCTTTCTCGCGTGTTCGCTGGCCATGATGTATTGAAAAAAAAAACAACGACATCTACGAGACCTGTTCTCCATTATTGAAATCACCACCATCTACAAATACAGATGGTTGGCATTGACCACAAGCACGTCAGCTTGTCCTCTGCGTTTTTGCCTAGAACAATGTTGCATTCTTTTAGTACCCACTCCACTGTTATTTCTCCATTCCGTCATCTATTCTTCTCATTTCGTGCACAACTCATTTGTGTTTCACTTTCACTCTGAGTGACCATAATTTTACTAATGTTCTTCTTCTGCTTTGCTTAATCGCTATGAGTCCACCTTCGTTGGTTTCCAGGGCTCAGGTAGATGGCGGTCTCTAAAGTCAGAAAGTCTTCAAAATCAATTTGTTCGTATTCTCATTATGAATTCTTCATGAACTTAAACTTTGTCCCATTTATGCGTGCTTCATTCTTTTCTACTGTCTAGTTGAGTTCACTAATTGTCGTCTCTGCATAAACGGTACTTTTCGAAAAAATTACGATCTATTCCGCTAATCGTACGATCAGATCTGAATAAGCTGAAGCAGACCTGAATTTACTGATGATTCTCCACCGAAACGAAAAAAAAACACTATTTCCTGATATTATCATTTCTTCTGCATTTGATTATTTCATATTTCCTTTGCCTTTCTTCTCATTCCGAATTAATTGTGAATTTCAGGTGGAGTGCAAAGAAGGCATTTTTCTAATGAGACCAATAAAAATTTTCAAACAAATTTTGGACACAGTGCATCACTCACAACCCGTATGCAGATGCACTTTTCATTTTGAAGAATATGCACTGGTCTAGAGAAGTTTCATCTTAATTTTATGTGAATACAGCTAAACTCCCCTGCCAACGCATTCTGCGCCATAACGATAGTTTTACTTCCACTAACACGGAATAGAACGACTATTTCTAGATAATTTCTGCTGCTCTCAAGCGTTCTGTGCTTTCTTCTCTTTCTTCTCAACCGGAGTTTTGTGGAAATTTCAGAAAGAATGCAAAAAGAAAATTCTTTGAATGGGACCTAGGAATATTTAGCAAAATTTCAGCACAGTGTCAGGATTGCAACATATGTGCATTTGTTCGTTTCAAAGAATGCGCAATAACTCTGAAACATTTCTCTTTGGCTATGGGCAACTATGCAAAAAATCCCTGAACGACGCATTCTGTGTAGTCAAGATGGTCCAAGTAAAGCAATTTGCTCCGGTTAGTAGCTGCCAATTTCGGCTTTGAACCCACACATTTCATACGATACCTGTGATTCAATATAATGATCAGGGCAAAAATAAAACTTCACTGTCAATCAGATTACTCATCAGCCAATTCATTTGGATAATGATTTCATATAATTTCAGGTACAGAATAATGCTTTCTCGGTAAACGCCACCTTTAATGTCTTGATAAAAAATTGATTATAAGCTCTATGCACAATAGGAGCAACTCCTAATTGGTTTTGGGCACATTCCCCGTCACATAGGTGTGGTCTCACGAGTAATTTTCTTCTGCTGACATGATGTTGCAACGCATTCCCTGGATATCAAATTCTGTAACAAAATTTCCTCGAATATTGTATAGAGCAATTAATCAGTTTTGCTAGGGACCCAGGAAAGCCAAATCTTCGAGATGCCACAAAACAAACGCGACGCGGCTAATTTTTTGCTCCACAATTCAACACGGTTATATATACCCCCGGATACCAGAAACAAGAACTAAATTTGTTTTGGACTACCTCTTCCCAATCCACAAAAGCTAGAACCAGTTGATAACCCAAGAGCATGGCTGCGATTTCTGCTACTTCTATAGGAATTTCTGAAATAAGAGCACTCGTGGGTGTCGCGTTTGCGTGATCGATATGGATCTGCAGCCAGCACACATTCAGCACACATTAATCTACAAACAAATGCATAGTGTATGTGAGATTCGATCTTGATTTCAGTGTTAATCTGCAATGAAACGGTCTTTTCAAAAAATAAGCGCAACGCTGGAATCATGTGAGCTCATGCTATCCAAAGGCTACTTATAATTCAAAGGAGAACTCTGTTCTAGGCAAATACGCTTGTGTAAGCAAAACTTCTTTTTTGCCTGCACTGTTACAAACTCAGGCTTTTCTAAACACACTTTTTTGAATTCTCCGAAATTCAAGCTATTGAACGATTATCAGCTCATCTAAAAAAAGTATTGTCCCTTTTAAATCTAAGCGTGTTAATAATAAAAGCACATGGAGCGTGTGAAACATAATATTATCGCCTTAATTACCAGCGTTGATAGGCGGGCGGAGCCGCACCGTCACTTGCGGTGCAGTCACAGGAGGCGGCATGTGCATGCCTGTACATACATATCTGACTGTTGGCGCCTTCTCTACCACGAGATACGCCTGCTCTCTCACAATACGTGACACCGTCATTATAATATTTGAGTGAGATTTGACGTACCGCGGCACGGCACGAAACGTGTCGTCTGATCCGCAAAGGGTTGGTTTGAATTCCACAGCGCGATATTAACCTCTTTTCAAAAAAGGCGCAAGCAGAATCTCCTCCGAAATTAAACTTTTGAGGCACTTTCGAAGGACTACTAACGCACTTTCAAAAATCCATCTTTAGCAAAGGAGACCGTCTCTTCTTCTCCTGACGGGCAATCAAACTGAGTTTATTCTTTCGTTCTACAAAGACTTTTGAGAATCAGACTTGGTTGGAAAACTACTATCTTCTACGCTAGCGAATAACTACTAGAGTGCTGCTGTACAGGTATCCATAAACTTTAGCCGAGCAAGAAAAAATCGCTGAACAAGTGAAACGTAAACTGCTTCAACATCTAAACGTTTGAAGAAGGATTTGTCAAACTCATAATCATAGCAACCTTTTGATGAATTGGAGTATTGACATGTGGATGGTCTTGCATGTAGTCTTCATACCGAAAAGAAGTCGAATGACGTCGGAGGAAGAAGCTGCACTTATGTTTAGAATAACACGTAACATCCATATTGCCCTATGATGTCAGCTGCAAATGGACTGAAGTTCTTGGACAGTGGTTATATCAACAAGCAGTTCATATTTTAGTAATATGTACTATAGTCGATACTTAATTGATATCTCCCCTAGTTTGGTCTACTATTGCAGGTACTTAATTTGAGCAGTATCTCTGTGCTTTCGAATGCAAAATGGATAGAATGGACAAGAATTCATAAGTTATTAGACCCGCCTCACGTGCGCTGACATGGTGACTGATTGATCCTGGACCGGTATCGTGGCATCGCCTCAATCCGTGTGCCGCCTTGCCCAGCGGCACATGAATTGGTCAAAGACCACCTTGGTCGCACATGTCAATTCAACTTATTTTACCTGCCGTGCTGCAGAAAAACTGTCTTTTCAGCATATAGGCACAGCATTTAAATCAGCAAACATCCGCTATCGAATAATTATCGATAGTCCAAAGAAATAGCTCTGTTCAGCAAGATATATGCGCTCCGATTAGTTACTTGATATCATAAATCAAGTCAACTATAGGAACTAGGTTATGTTTTTGAGAAGATCTTTATCAAGCACTGTGAGAACGAAAGATGATTAAGTTTTCACTGTTAAGCTTAGGACGCATAGGCTTAAAATTCATAGCGAGTTTATGTGGTAGTCTAAAATGAAAATAAAATTCCCTACCTATAGAGCGACAGAAGAACGTTTCTTCTACAATTCCAATACGGGATTACAGAAATTTTTATTTGTAACAAAATTTCAAGAATAATTAAAGAAAATTGCCCTCTTTTGAGGTGACCTTGAGAACACAGGACGATTCGAGAGGTGCCATAATGCGCGCTGAAGGTGAAACGTAAGCATATTTTCAATGCCACAGCGTGTTTACAAGGCCTTTTAAGAAATCAAGTATACTATATACTATATACTATATGCTATTCAAATACCCAAAATTCAAGCTATTGAATGAGTTCTATAAATGCAAGAAGAATAAAGAAATGAGGGCACTGCTCTCAAAAGGTTTTGAAATTGGTCCCGATAACGTCCTGATTACTGAATATGAGGTAATGGAGACACCTAACCGGCAGAGTGACGTGACCTTACGATGGAAAGAAGAAAACTGAACGAACGCAAACTCAATTTTCTCGTCGACCATCTTCTTCTACAAATGAGTGGATGTCGTGCTCGAAACGTTGTTTTATATTGGTCGTAGTCGATCCATTTTGAATAATGGATGGACTTTTCATCGTGATAAGAAATTGAACCACAGTGACCATGCCTTCAGACAGAAAGACGGCTATGAGGGAGTAGGGGAGGGGAGGGATCGAGTGAAGGATTGGAGGGCTAAACGCGTTCGGTTAGGAAAGGAGATTTTCTAATTCTAAGAAAATCGGGGTCCCTAAATGTTTGGATGAAAAAAAGTGATTTCAAAACATTGCTTGTGAAATATTAGGTCCTTTCTTAAGTTTTGGTACTAGAGCAATAAACATCAAATTTCCTAATATACACGGACTACTGGTAATTATTCCATAGCTCTAATCTTGACCATTTCGATGATAACACTGATTCTGGAAAACAGTTTATATAGAGCTCTGTTAGAGCAAAAAGAAAATTTTGTCTCTCACTCGATGTAGTTAGATGGTCGGTTAAACTTTGTAACAGATTTGCTTAGCAATGTGAAAAAAATGTGTACCTATAGAACGACAGTACAAAGTCTCCACTACAATTCTAATATAAAAAGCCTGCAGATTTAATCCAGAAAGGGGGTAAAAACTTCAAAATAAGTGATACTGCGCGCAGCGATTTCAACTGCCAATTGGAAAGAGTGCATAATTGGAGAGCCACGCAATTTTCATTAATCTAGAAATTTTCTCCCCTTTGCAGAAAAATTTCCAGGCTTTCTGTATAAAGATTGTTGAAGAAAATTTGTACTATCGTTTTATATGTACAAAAAACTTTTTTTTTTGTTCCACATTGCCAAATAAACCCGCTACAAAGTCCATTAAACGAGCTAACTACTTTGGGTACGAGACATGTATTTTGTTTCGTTCTAACAACGCTCTATACAAGCCGTTTCAAAAAGCGGTTGCAGCATCGAATTGTCAACATTCAGGCTACCGAATGATTACCAGTAATCAGCCTATATTGCCGAATTTTGTGCTCATTGCTCTAGTGCCAAGATTATGAGAAGCCCTAATACAAAAAGACCATCCTTCAGGAGTATCCTCAAATTTTTTGAAGACTACACGTCGACTGAGCGAAGCGAAAGTTGTTCTATGAGACACACTGAAAACCCCAAGAATACTAAGTGATACGCAAACATCAGACACAAGAAGGGAGTTAAAATCGCATCATATCAATACCGGGAGCGCACCATCCAGTACGCCACTGAGGCCACTAGGACAAGAAGAATGCGTTCAGATCATTAGTATCCGAAAAACCGAGTTTAACTGAGCGTCTAACAGCTACGGCAATTTAGATTGAAGAAAAAGTGGTAGCAAGGTTGGACAATGGCCTTTCTCGGTGGCGTAGTGGTAACACGCAGCCACGGTTTGGTGTGAAAAGCCAATTCATTTCTAGCTTGGAATCAGGTCCTTGACGTTACACTCAATACTCTGAAATGTCGACTTCTGTAACATCATAACCTTCTAAAAAGCTGTAAAAAAGACGGTTTTTTTAAATTACACTGAAATGCCTCAGCTCCATTTAAAGAAATGAGCTGACCACTGCTATAAAATCCAGAACCGCTTCAAAATCAACGACGCTGACCTGAATACGATAGAGTCGTAAGGCCGAGTTCTTGCCATCGATTAACTAAAGGTGATTTTGACCTACGAACCTGACCTTTGACCTTTAACAAATCGATGATGCAGTATACGTTCTTGTCGTGGGTTCTTTTTTCTTATCAACAGTTGCCGTATAAGCGAAGCGATCTTTGCAACGGGATGTCCTGGAACTAACTGGAGAAGACTTCAATGAACCTTTGCGACATTGTCGCCGACTAAAATCTAGTGGAATTTATCAATATCGAAAGCGATCCTTTTCATACTTTTCGAGAATTTCAAAAAACTTTTTGATAAACTAAGAAATCTCATTAATGGATGGAGAGCTTTATGCGATTCTTTTATGTTATCCGAGGACAGGTGAAGAAACGACCCCTTTCGCTGGAGAGCAACTTTGGACAAGAGTGTTGGTAATCATTGGAAAGTTTATATCTAGCCTACTGCACTACATGCTCCTTTTTTAAAAGACTCTTTTATAACGCTGAAGCATTTGAAACGAATTTATGTAATACACGGCCGCGTGCTTTCACTAATACTTCAATGGAAGCACGAAAAGTATACGAACGTGTACACAAAATCTTGTAGTATCAGAGTCATACATTCTATCTAAAGTTAGTTTCAAAGCGAAGAGAAAATTTCAAATTAATAACAAACATTGCACTTCACATATATGACGCGTCAACGCGGTCGATCGATCGCTGCATGGAATTTACGGCCAGCATCTCCTCACTCCGCCCCCTGCCTGTGCCCATCCACACAGTACCCGAAAAACAATATTTGCGCATGTGAAACTTGGCATCATTTTCTTCGTTACAATGCAGTGAAACAGTTTTTTCATAAAATCAGCATAGCATTTGAATTGTTGAAACTTACGCTATTGAATGATTACTCATGGTCCCGAGGAGCCAGTTGTGGTCCATGAGAAATATGCGTGCGTAGAACATTATTATTTCTTTTTGTTACAATGTTCTTGAAAGATTTGAAAAAAAAAAACAGTCATGTAGCGCTGTAGCCAGAGATTTACGCTTTTTAGTGACTACTAATACTTATAAAAAATTCTTGTCCAGTGAAAGGGCTCGTTCCTTCATTTGTTCCCGGACAACTTCAAAGAACCATTTATTCATCCAGCTCTTTAACTTCAGTCATGATCAATGATATGCAGCCATTTGCTAAACAAAGATTGGATGCCTTGATCCGGTAAATAATAAGACTGGCGACCAAAGAAGTCGATGACGCCGCTTTGATCAGGTTGTAATCTTAAAATTCTTCTGTAAAAGCTGCTCCAGATGGAAAAGACTTGGTATGCGATGGAGCAATGTGAGGGCTGCGCGGTGGATGTTATGCCGTAATCCAATACAATTGTTACGAAACATGGCAGGTCGACATTACGATGTGAGGATGAGTGATATCCCGGAAAAGGATGATACCGAGTCGTTTTGGACGCTTCTCTCGCACTTCGCACTGCTCCGGCCAACTTTCGGTGTAGTTCACCGTAGACGTTGGTATTGATTGTCTTCTTTTGTCAAGCGTTGTTAGAGCAGTTGCCCTGTCAATCCCCTCCCTTCCCCCCTCCAAAAAAAAAAGAGAGAGAGCATATTCTTCCAAGCCTAGAGCTTGGGCTTTAGCTGAGCTGACGGGTCTGGCTGCTAGTATCCTGGACGAACATCCTATCTCCTCGGTAAATCTACCTATTAAAACATTCTTTAATATACTACAAGTTTTTGGCAATGACCTGGCTTAAAATAGAAAAAATACTCCATAAAACAATAAATAGTGCGGAAGAATTCAGGGGGCAACCCGATATAATCAGGTAGCACGTGCCCTCGCGATGGGTGAAACGCATGTTCGTTTTCCGGCTTATGTCGAATGTTCTGTATACTGAACAGCATTTATGGACGTACATTTGACACATCATAGCAGTGCTTAATAGTAATGAACAAGATATTTAGAGATCAGAACAACGGATACAAGAAAATGATTGAGTTAAGCGACTTTTCGTCGATGGACGATGGAGAAGAAGAGGGGAGCCAGTGCCAGACCCTAAGGAGATTATGCGATCTACGCGAATGAAAGATAAGAAGGCCTACGAAACGCCTATGCCTGGAGGGGAACGCCATCCAACATTCTGGATCTGATCAGTTGGTCAACGACAGATAGAGGCGCTGTTGTGAATCGAGCAGCAGATTTCGACTCGTACACGAGTACTGCGCTCCGTAAGGCAGTGTGGAGCGGGTGTGTTGCAGTTTTTAAGGTGGTCAGCGGCACCCACACGTGTTCTATCAGTCGACGGGTCGATGGTGCGATCCCGGCGCGCTTAACGCTCACTAGGCCTTCCATCCCTCCTTCCTGTGATGAACAACGAGTCATCATATAAGACAAATATGCATTCAATCCTTTTACACGTGCTAGGTGAGATAGAATCCTTGGTGAATTCCTCTCGGATTGGTAAACGTCGAGGACGTCAGTCATTTTTTCTCGAAAGTTTATGGCAGTGGAAAATTTTAATGTTCACCCTTCACAGCACACATTCCTTTCTATTACATCCTGTAGTACAAGAGTACATCAGGCCAATGCAAAAGTGACTGCTGTTTACGCTTTGTTGAAATTTGCCGCTTGTCATTGGATATCCTGAACATGTGCTGCTATGTAGAGCGCATGTGGCGCAGTGGTTAAAAGCACTCTGTGTCGCACACAAGGTCGATGATTCGGTCTCACCTTAAGGCTCACCAAGCCATATGTCCCCCCGAGGTTGGTAAATTAATAGCGGACTGCTCTCAAACTTGTCCGGTAAGATGAACAGCACTAACTCGATACAACGGAAGGTCACCGCAACTCATTATAAAGGCCAGATATGCATACAATCACCTTAAACGAAGTCAAGAATTGAAGACGAATGCATGGCGCTTCGTTCAGGGACTGATCAATACCGAGAGCATTATCTTTTCTTCTTTATGCTGCGATGTGAGATATCATTTCGATGTGCATTCGTTGCTTTATGCTTCGTTGCTGATAACGTATAACTTGCTGTTTAGGTTCTAATCATTTCAGATCGTGGAAAGGATGTCAGACAAAAAGCAAACTCGGCTGTTTTTGCAAGAAAAAAAGTCGCGCTACTTTCTCATCAAATTCGGAATGAGCCGTAAAGCAACAAAGATAAATCGTGAAATTAGCAGTGCTTTTGCTGTAAAATTTGCTAAGGAATTTCTAGTGCGCTGGTGGGTCACGAAGTAGCAAATAGGATACGAGAGCTTTCTAGAAAAGGAAGGTGGTAGCCGGTAATGTGAAGTTGACAACAGAAAACTGAAAGCAATCATGGAAGGCAATTTTTTAAGACTACACGAGATACTCCGAATTAACTCAATGTCGGTTTTTCTACGGTCGTTCACCAGTAGAAGCAAAGTAAAGATGTAAATGTTGCTACGAGCCGCAATTACTTTTGCACCAACCTAACGTCACTGCAAAATATGCAGAAATTCCCTTTAGAATCGAGTGTCGACGTTGAGGCAGTTTTTTCCTCACTCAGAGCCTAGGCGTACCATGTCGGACTATAGCTAATTATTTAGTTAATGTAGCTTATAAGTAGTGAAATTCTGATGTAAAATCATTACTTTCGTTTTGAGTGTTTTCTTAAGACCACAGCTCAAATTTCAATATGCTTGGTAATTATTTCTGAGCCACGCATGTCAGTGGTCTGTCAAAGAGGGCTGACTTATAAAGTCCGATACACGTGTTTCGATCTTGCGATCTCATCAGTTGGGCAGTTATCCTATCTCGTCTTTTGCCAATCCTGTGTGGGTGCTCCAGTCCCCACAATATGAGTTAGCGACGACGAACGTTTTACACTCTATGTCCAGTAAAATTATCACCGAACACAGAGTGTTGTACACTCAATTCTTGACAGGCCACTGACATGCGTGGCCTAAAAATAATGTAGAATCAATTTGAAAGTCTAACTTTCACGCTGAAACTCATTGCTAAGCTACATACACGGAAAGGATCTCAGTGCGTAGTCACACACTTCGAAAAATTAATCTTACTCAAACTGGGGAAACGAATCGAGATAAGGAGTTATACCATTTGTTATGTTCAGGACACTCTCTTCTTCTGTTCATTCCTGAGCTGTTGAAGCCTACGCAAAAGGCCTTAGATTTATTTTAGGTCCAACGTTTTTTGGTCACACCCTAAGGGAAAAGTCATCACCGTTGTGCCTTTCTGTCCTATGCATCCATAGAAGAGTGCTTGGGCAACGACTTTCACGCTTTCTACATAAATGTACCTTTATGCGGACTCACTGTTTCGCTTAAGTTTCATCAATACATGTTTCACAATGGATATTGTTTATTACGTCTGAGCTCATGCAATCCCGATCTCTACCATCAGAACGTAATACATAATCCTTAATCTTATACAGACGGTCATGCAGGTGGTTCCGAACCAGTCGATAATGTAATGTGCCAGATGGAATCTCTGTAATTGTTACAAAGTTTCCCAGATTACTGTTTTCAGGTTTGGATATATCTTCCCACTGGGATTGAACATACCATCGTTTTTATTATGGGGCCTAATTCTCTCTTTAACTAATGTTGATGGCTGTTCTTTCGTATCCATTTGAGTACATTCTATGTCGTGCAAAGTGTAGTAGTCCCTTGTTCTCTTCTTTTGGCACTTTTCTGTTATCTGCACCCTACTTCGACATCTTGTAGAAAACATATTTTTCGATCGTTTTCAATGTTCAAGTAGTTTTTACATAGCTCAAATCAGAAGAATTTGTTTTGTTAATGCGCTGTTCCTCATTCGGAGATTTCTTTCTAACCAGAGCCTCTTTCTCAGAGTTTCAACAACCAAGCGGTATTTCAAATTACAAGGAATCCAGTAATGTTTGCGGTTTTTTGAACGAACTCCAGAGTGCTTTATAGGAACCAGGAAAAAATTCGATTTTGCACTCGGCGCTTTTTTTCTAGTTTTGCAAAATCCAATTTTATTTTGTCTGCTGCGGCGTCATACGAGATCCATTTCAAAAACTAAATAGATTATTGGAATTCTTGAGACTTAATCTATCGAATAGCCACTAAAACTCCAAAGGAAAGGCTTTAGTCAGCGAAAAATCTTCGAATGAAGAACAGCAAGGCCTTTCTGAAGATGAACTACAAAACCATTTAAATAGTTCTGGTCTAAGCTATCGAACGATGACTTGAGCATCAAAACGAGCACAAAATAAACTTTTTTAGAAGGATCAAAGTGGGCGCAAATAGCGGAAAAATGGCTCTTTTTTTGCGCAAACACTTGTATCAGATGTACAAATAGGACTCCGCAGAGATCTCGGCCTTCGCTGCCCCTAAGCTGCCGGTTAACTACTCTCTCCTTTCCATTATTTTTTAATTTAAGTTTATACACTTTTTATATTTTCACATTCTAGTAGGGATTCTGACTGACAGATCCGCTCCTAAAAAGATATTCCGTGGAAAACGACATAGTCAAAACTTGGAAGCGTCTTTTCGGCCCTAGAACATCCTTGATCGGTCGGTCAACTTTTCTCAATTCTCTCATTCCTACTCTGCTAATGGATCAGGTGTTAAAATCATTCTCAAATCAACTGAGAGGAAACCCGACTGCTAGGACCGGATGCCGAGGGAATTTTTTGAAAAAGACATCATCGAGACCTCGAAACGCCTTGCAAGGTTTATGTCAGGAGTCCAAGGAATATCGATCTGAACAACCGGCCATAAGGTCGGCCGCCGCACATTCAAGGCTCCCGTTTATGGCGTCAGGAGGTGACACAACCTGTGAAAGACCACAAAAGCACGTGAAACGAAGGGTACAAATTATACTTAAGACGCCAGTGGAACCGCATCTGTTGAATACGCAGCCGACAGGTCACAGAGACTGTTTTCTACTTTGCACGTGTAATGCAAAAACACTCACCACTGGCGCCAATCTTCACTCATTTTTTGAAGTAGCAAGCCGCATAAAACTTCATGTGATTACCGTAAAAGAAACGGAAGCTAAGAGGAGTTATACGTGTCAAGTGAACAACGGCATGCTCGTAATTCGCGAAGAAAAGGTGCCATCATGAAGTGTCGCAGACGTAGGCTTTGTCGTTTGCCCATCCGTCACCAATCTCGTCGATTCGTATCATAGCCTTCCCTCGTCTATCTATTTTATTACTGCCATCAACTGCTCCTCATCGACCGACGGATCTGATGAACACGAACTGGGCGCTTTTTACCATCAGTTGGAAGAAGCTATCCGTAATATCAAGGCGTATTGAGAATTCGTTGCCGGAGACTTCTATGCTACATTAGAAATGGCTAACGAGAGCGAATACGAGGTTGAAAAACCCGGATTAAAAGAAAGAAACTAAAATGGAATCCGTCTAGGTGGATTCTCGTCCGCGGCACGTCTCTTTTACGGGAATTCACTTTTCTAGAAGAAAGAACATCGTTGTTGGATATGGGAGTCACCTAAGGGCACGACGCATGCGGAAATCGACCATCCAAAGCTCGACAGCTTCAATATCAACCATTTCCATAAAAAATTTTTTTTCATGGAAACTTCTTATTGTATTCTAGCAGTCAAAAGAACATTACGTCTCGCAGTTAGTTGATGCGTTGTTGAAGGCGGGGTGACCTGACGACAATGTCGCTAAATCCCACGCTTTGGAGTGCGAAACCCTGTCTTCTCATGACTGTCACAGCTCTTTGAGGTGTCCTTTTCAAAAACAAACTGCATTTTCGAAATCGCTGAGATTTGCACTGCCGAACGGTTATTAATTGTTTATAAAAAATATTTTGTCCGCAGGGAGACATTTGAATTTGAAATCAAATTTTATTTCGATTGTTACGGCGCAAGGAACAAGCCATTTGAGAAATAAAATATGTTGTTCAAATTTTTTTGATTTCAGCTATTGAATGAATACTAATAATCTAGTGGAATAGGTCTTTTGCGGAAGAAACCAAATTTCCACGAGTGCAACCTTTAGTACAAGTTGCGTGCGACAGAGATTTTCAAAGGGGGGATTTTCAAGACGCTGAGCAATATTCGTGTAGGAATACGCTTAAAAAGTTTTATGAAAAATCATTTGTGTTTTTTTGAGCAAAAAATTTATATGAATTGAAGGCCAACTATATAACTCTACAAAATTTGCTATGAATGGAAAAAATTCGTTCGCGATTGCAAAACGCCATCCTTTATTTTTATTAAAACGTACTGCGGGATTGTTTCCAGAAAACAAGCTTAGTATTAGAGTAAAAATTTTTCAAGCTATCTACTGACTTCAAAAACATGATGAAGATATGAGAAAATGCCCATCAACAGCTGGAAATATAACTCTTTTTGCAAGTATCATGGCTTTTTCTTTTGAAAAGGAAAGATTCTGGACCATTATCGTTAATCTTACCAAATAATTCACTCAGGAGTCACTTCAGTAAAATTTTGTCGTTCCTGATAATAATAATATCCTTCTGAGAGCCTAATTAACCCGAATTTGCATTGAAGCACGCACCACTCTTCGTAACCCGTCCGAACGGCGCGACCAGCTTAGGGTCATACTGACCCACATCGCCCGCAGAGGGTTGAAAGAAATGTACTTGCACACTTTGGTTGCATCATTGCTTCACATACTCTCCATTCTTCGCTTGATAAGGCAATGAGTACCGTTAGAAGTGTATAAATTCCTCCCGTGTTTTCCAAATGAGAACTGATTTGGAAAAGTGTACAGTATCGGCGAAGATCCTACGGAATCCTACGCTGCTGTTTTATCATGATTGCAAGAGTAACGTTCTATTAGAAATCAATCCTTCACGTGAATGTGAATACTAAACACGTCAAGCGTTTAAAGGAAATTTTTAGCACTAGAAGATCCAAATATGAGTTCAGGATACAGTGGAACGAATTTACGAAGTTCTGTTACATCCTTTCCAAGATAAGTCACCGCATTGAATACCTCAATAGTATCCTTTATTTCTCACATGAAGTATACAGTGGAACTACTCTTTGTTCCTACTTACACATCGATCAAGTTGAAGGAGTCCTTTAATAAGAGAACTTTCGATTCTCAATTCTATATTGAAATAGCAGTGAAAAGTAATGAAATGTTTATAGCTTGGGAATTGCTTCCCAATCATTCGACGCGATAAATCACATCTGTAATCGGTTACTGCGTCGATATTCGATCCACCTCAGACAGCACTTGCAATTTTCCTACCACTAATTGTGCATTTATAACTGAATAACATGGTGCAATTCTCTCAGAGGCCTATCTCCGTGTATACAAAGTATTTTTCGAATTGTTGCCATTTTGGACGCATTCGTCGTAGAATCTACCTAATCAAGGGAATGAGTTTTTGTTCTTCTTCCTCGTATTTGCATGTTCTTTCGGTTAAATATACTCAGCAATTCCTTAATGTGAAATTCCTCAATGCTCTGAACATGAAAGAATTCCCTCTATGCAGTGCGCAAGCTTTACAGTATCCTTGAGGAATAGTTATAAAGTTATGAGGAATATAGGTGGGCAATATAACGCAACATTATGTCTCTACGACCTTTCAATAGATCATGGTAATACATCAAGTGGATACTTTTCCAACAGTTAATTATTTTCCGGAACCTGAAATATTCTGTCGCGCTGTTTCGAATCGACGCATGTGCAACCATTGTATCTATTCCCTGGTATGAACATCCAGAATGCCTCTGCACTTCTACCTTCTCAGACTTCCTTCCAACAATGAAAAAATTGATCATCATAACCATTCTGTCTCGTTAATCTCATCTCATAGATCTTTTGCATGTTGATAGGTGCCACCAACATAACTTCAACCAGTTTACATAGAGATTAGAACATTAAGAAGAGTGATAAAAGCGAACCACTTTTGCTACAGTGCATTGGTCTGAAAGCTAGTTGCCTTCTGTTTTGCGACGTATGTCGTCTTATTTCACCTTTTGATAGCACATCATGTATTTTAATGGAAACGAGTTCATAAAAATCTTTCCAGTAATATTCAATACTTCATGAGTGCAAAATTTGGTTGAAATTAAAATTCTACTATACAACGAAAGAAAATCTTCTGTGAAGTTGGAAAAACTGATCTCCGTTTGTAAAAGTTATTTTCCTTCTAGTCAGTAGAAGATACTACAAAAGTCTTTCCATAAAGGAACTTATTAGAAAAAGCCGTATTTCTGAGAGAAGAAACCTATGATTCATAAGAGCTGGAAATATAATCCCATTTACAACAGTATGGCCTTCTCGTTGAAATATGGATGGTTTACTCAAGCTCAAAGAGGGTGGCGGTAACGGGGAGGAATCGCTACACCTCCCTCTCTTCTTCCCATACCACAACTATGGATAGAAAACTGGAACGAAATTGCGTATTGATCTAAAAAATGGGAATTTGAAGTGCATCGTTAATCAAAAAAAAAAATACTGAGAAATTTCGATGAGGTGGGGTTATATGCAATAAGCAGCACTATTTCTGAGGCTATTCGTGGCCGTCCGAGTCACCCGCCAGCCGAAAATTGCGCCGTCTGCAACGGGTTAAACAGTACAAAATAGGCACACTACTTGCATTGCCGCACTATCAGATGAGGCGCATTCATTGCTAGAACAGTTAGAATGTTTCCTTGTTAAATCAAGATCTCGAGGAATTTTTTGAACAGAAACACATTTGATATGGTTTTTAATCAAAGGTGCTCTTGAGTTCAAACAACGGATTTCGAAAACAAAACGTTATTCTTTTCGTTTTGAAGGTTTGCGGCTGATAGCTAACATAAAGATGTTGAAAATTTAGTGGTCGGGCAAACGTGCCGCGCTGGTGTAGTGGTAAAGCACTCCTACCCGGATAGGATGAAACGCGGGTTCGATTCCCGCCTGAGGCCATGTTTTTGCCCAGCACTCAATTCTCTTAGTTGTTCCTTCATTATTATTTGAGCCAACTTGTCATGTGGTCTGGTAAGGGCTCTTGTACAGCCCGATACACGTGTTACGTCCTTACAGACTCGTCAGTCGGGCAGAACCCGTCGTCTTTCGATATATTTCTCTCGGCGCTCTGCTCCCTTAGAGAGAGTTATCGAAGACGAACGTTTTACACTTTATGTCAAGCAAAATTTTTGCCTAACACAGAGTGTTTTCGCACTTGATTGCTCGTTGGCTGATGTTTTTATATATTGTACCTTTATTCAAGTGCTTTATGAAAAAAACGCTCAAATTTCAGTAGATCCTTCCATTATTATTTCAGCCAACTTGTCATGTGGTTTGCTAAGGGCTCTTTCTCTTTCTCTTAGTTGTTCTTCTCTTATTTCTCTTTGTTGTTTTTTCCATTATTCAGAGTAGCATAAAGGTCGTTCCACAAACTAAGCTTACTGTTATTGGCATTTCTCATGCTATCGAATGGCTTCAAAAATATAGACTAAAAACAAAGAGGCGCATGTTATGTAACAGTTGGAAACTTGTTCACCTTCAGAAGGATGTGGTGTACGCGTTGGAACATAGCGTGTAACATGTTTGAAGCACATACGCGACATTTAAGAAGAAAATACAGTATTGCAAAATTATATGATTTCCCGTAACACACCAAGCAAGCAATTTGATGATTTCTTTCCTACATTGCTAACATCTGATTTTTGCGTTAACCCTTTCAAAACCATCAGTTGTGATGGCCACGCAAAGTGTGAATCGCAGCAGGGGCGCGATTTTTGTTGTTTGAACAATATTTTTTTTACCTCCTGAGAATAAATTTGGGGAGCGTTGTAACATTTGAATAGCTCACGATTTTATCTACATACTAATATGCTTCTTGTGCAAATATGACTCTTATGCTTCAACAAAAAGAACACTTTCATTAGGCGATTATAGTGACGTTGTCATTCTGTCAATACAATAATTTATACGAAGAACGTAATGATATAAATCTATTAGTTTCAATGTAATTTACTAAATGAAATTATTAGAAGTAATAATAGTGACTGTAGACCGGAAAACAATGATTAATTGCCAAAACAATGGACAGTGAATGCGATGTCAGATCACTGATATGATAACCTTTAGGACCTTTTCCGGACCAGCCAGATTCGGTGGAAAAGAGCTTTTACGCTTAAGCTTTAGTAACCATTCAGTAACGAAAATCTAAGCAACTGCTACATTACTTGACGTTTAAAAATATTTATAGCATGCTGTAAGAGCAAAAATAAGACTGTATTTCACACTCGGCATTCATATTTACTCGGTTTATTGAAACGTAAAATTCCCTTCGTTGCTACGACTCACTCGAGAAACTTTTCTAGAAATCATGGGAGGTATTACAACCGCAATTTCTTCAGCTATCGAATATCTACTAAAACCCTAGTGAAAAGCTTTGTATGGTGAAAAAACCAAGCAAGCAGGATTGATAAATACCCCACACATTGAAGAAAGCACGTAATTTTTTCGTTGCTACGGATCACTTGTTTTTGATCATCGAGCAAAGCATCAAAATCGCAATTTTTTCATCTATCGAGTGATTACTTGGAGTGTGATAAGAAGTCTGTGCTCGACGAGAATCCACGATTAGGAGCGCGTACCGTGAGTAGTACACGTGTTCCTAAAACGGTTAAGAAAGCGAAATTTCATGATCGATCAATGATATTCAGCTTTTATTACCAAAATTTATTCGGGAAAAATGTGCGTAAAATGTGTTATCTATACTCAAGTTTCCCCCACTTTTGATTGATCTTTTGGACAGCCACTTTCCAAGAGAAACAAAACTTCTTTTGGCTACAATTAATAAAACCTGGTAAATATGGGCAGCTAAGATTGTGAACATCCACTCGCAACACTTAGAGAAATTTATAATCACATGCTACCAATAACTTTACCTTTGAAAAATTTGCGTGTTGGAACGGCGATTTCAACGAAGCGCAATGTGAAGTAGTATGTGTGAAAGCGGATGCTCTCGATTTTAAGGCCTTTCCTCTGTTTTTCTACTTTGTGTTGATATGAGAAAAGAATGATCATCGATGTGGTGTAACTGATTTTGCTGATGAGAGTTTCACGGACGCAGTTAGAGACATGAGGCGAAATAAAATCGGAGCTCAATTATTATGTGTGACTAAACGGTCCGTTATTCCTAGTTCAATCCAATCTGATATCAACATATTTTGCTTCCATTCGTTTCATTTCACAATTCGGCTGTGTAGAAATATTTAAATAAATGAATGTTCTTATTGAATGATTAAAACTAGTGAGGTGAGCTGATCATTCATAGCTAACCATCATAATAACCAGTGCGACTAGGTTTTTCTGCATTCACTTATAACGCCAGCAAGGCCAAGTTTTGAAATTTTGAGAGGAGAAGAGAAATGAAAGTTGTTCTTTTGGGGCAAAAAAATTCTGGTGTGAAGAGGAGACACAGACGTATATGTTACTTCTGCCTTAATGTTAGAGAAACAAAGAATATAGATGGCTCATATAAATCACTTGAATCGGGGCAAAAGGTATTGCCTGTAGGTTTTAAATAGGACAGCAAGATGAATGACCCGCTTGTGTTTCAGAGCAGCGTGTTCAGGTGTGAACATCTCCGCTGCGCGCTTCTTAGCGTTTTTGATCAGAGATCGAGAACTAAATTTAACTATTTGATCTCATCTCCAAACTCACATACAAACTATCAGTACTCACCCACCACGTGAAAACGAATCTGTTTCGATGAGCCTCAATGTCTTCCTTGAGATGTTCAAATCCTAAACTGCGGTCAGGTTTTCGATGCAGCTTGCCGCCCTGAGTATGTATTTCTCTCAACTATATCTCTATTATACTACAAAAGCATTTCTGAATGGGCTGTGATATTGATCAATTAGTTTTCAAATCGAAGAACATCATTATAAGTCCATTATTATGCTGTTGATCACTACTTGAGTTACGACTACTAAGCTGGAAAGCTCATTTACATCATTCATCTACCTCAATGCTTTCTCTGTCGCGGATACTGGTTTGGCATCTTGTCTCGCGTCGAAGATCCCCAATTGTCGTCCAACCGGTTCGATCAAACATCCTATATAACTGCACTTTACTTCACTGAAGAAACGTCGTGATCAAATTGAACTACTTAGTCAGAAAGGTCGAAAATTATAAAAAATGTGAAGACTTACGGTGGAAGCGAAGGATTGTAAACCTCTATGGATATTTTGACACCGATTCAGTCTCTTTTTTCTGAGAACCGTCAAATTCACTGCTTATGCGATAACCATAGCAAATATGTTCGACCATCACGATACTCGCCAGTTATCACCTTCACTTTGCTTATAAACTGAGTTTTATGCTTAAAAATACGCTAGGCGCTTAGGTCGCCTTTGTATGGAAAAAGATGTAGACGTGGAGAAAAACTTTTGAGGCAGAGGCAGCATAACGGCTGCAACTGATCAAAGGGCTCCTTTACGAATGAGCAATGCAAAATTGTTCAGTTCGCGATGTCAATCTCCCTCTTACCCCAATTAATCTCTCCATTGATAAACAATGAATTTCGTTTTCATTAACTCTTTTTAGTGATATTGATAATCCTGCGTGAGCAGCATAAAGCGGTGTCACGATAAGAAACAGCGACACTTAAAAAAAAATAAATCTAGCAATTTTTAGCTGTGCTATCATGTTATAAGTATACACTAGAGAGTATTGAGTGATGTGCAAAACATCCGCCATCAATGAAAATCGAATTTGCGCGCCATATTTAGCATACACAACCAATGTCAAAAGTTCTGCTATCACACTTTTATCAATATATCCTGTTGTAATTGTTAGCGCAGTCGCTTTATGTGAAAGCCCAGCTTAACCCCATTTAATGAGAAATATTTTGCATATCATTCAAGCCACGGATCTCCCTCTTTGAGGTATCCCGTACGGATGATCGCGAGGGCACGTGGCGCGCGCAGATGGTGGACAGAGATACTCAGCGCAAGCCAAAAGCGACCGTGCGCTTCCCAGAAAAGCAAGTGGATTCAGGGGGTGAGCTCACTGCTTCTGCGGCGCCGATTTGACAAAACTCTATACCTACGAGTCAAGTCGGCCAAAAACCTGCAATCAAGCGGCTGGGAATTACATGGAAGGCAATTAGGAGTTGCCTCCAACAAATAAGCTCCTCCCACTCCTCCAAGAGACTGGCAAGCTACTTGTGAGTACCCAGCCTCCCACGTTCAGAGCCTGGCAAGCTATACGTTGGGTATCAAAATGCTAAGAACAGTAACAAATATTGGCCCCGTTCTACTGATCCCAAAAGAGCCCCTGGTACAATAATGCTGGGTAGGACGAGTACGGAGAGGCTTCTTAAATCACAGAATCAAACTGGGCTGCCATAATCGAGACGGACTGAAATGACAGTCTGTACCAACAATGCAAGAACACTTACTCATGAATCTATTGATTCAAGCAAAAAGCATAAGGCACGGCGTATTGGCCTGGCTGAGACGAGTAGACGCCAACTTATTCACACCGTATCACCTGTATCACCTGTCGTCCCGTTGATCGTCGAGTGCCTCGAGCGGGTACCAGCAACTCTTCCATTTTTCCCTATCGCGTGCAAGAGTAGCCCAGTGGGTCCTCCTTGCTCTAGGAATTCGCTGAGCATCATATCTTTCTTCCATCGCTTTCGTGAAGAAATCGGACCAACGGGTCAGTGGTCTTCCTTTAGAGCGCTTGACGTCCCGAGGAATCCAGTCGGTAACGGCTCTCGTCCATCGGTTGTCGTTGAAGCGCATCACGTGTCCGGCCCACCTTATTTTCGATATCCTGGCATGTAGAACGGCATCTCTGATTTTCGATCGTTGACGTAGGTCGGAAGTTCGGATCCTTTGTCTCATTTGCGAAATACGAGATACTCCTAGCATCGACCTTTCGACTGCGCGTTCGATAACGGCAAGTGATCTTTCATTCTGCTTACGTAGCGACCAGGTTTCTGCTGCATACGTTAGGGCAGGGATAATTGTCGAGTCGAAAAGGTGGGCACGGAGTCGGATGTTCTTTGTCCTCTTCACTACATCTTCGATGCTCTTAAACGTTCCCCAAGCCGCTCGTTTCCTCCTGCTCAACTCTGGGGCTAGGTCGTTCATCATGTTGATTTCACGACCTAGATAGATGTAACTGGAGCATTCGGAAATTGTCGTTCCGTTGAGCGTGAATGGGGCATTAGAAACCCATCCGTTCCTCATGAACATTGTTTTCGTTAGATTCAGTTGAAGACCGATCTTTCCACAGGCGTTATCGAAATCAGTCAACATTCGTTCCGCTTGGCTGATGTTTGATGTTATGAGAACGATATCGTCAGCAAAGCGAAGATGGTTTAATTGTCGACCGTCAATTTTCACTCCCATTTCGTCCCATTCTAATGTTCGCATGACGTTTTGTAGGGTGGCAGTGAATAGTTTTGGCGATATTGTATCGCCTTGTCGAACCCCTCTTCTTACGTCAATGGTGATATTGTTGTAGAATGGAGATATTCTGGTCGTGAAATCTTTATAAAGCTCACAAAGGATCATTATGTACCGAGTAGGGACGCCCTGGTTATCCAGAGCCTCTATAACCGCTTCTGTTTCCACTGAATCAAAGGCTTTTTTCAGATCGATAAAAGTGAGACAGAGTGGTTGTTTGTACTCTCCCGAAACTTCAATGAGTCTTGTGATCGTGTGGATATGGTCCATGGTACTAAATCCTTTTCTGAACCCTGCTTGTTCGAATGGCTGTCCTTCGTCCAGTGTTCTGTCAATCCTGTTCAGGATGACTCGAGTAAAGAGTTTATAGACAACGGACAGCAAGCAGATTGGGCGATAATTGCCTATGTCGTGAAGGTCTCCCTTTTTGAACAACAATACGGTCTTGCTAGTTTTCCATTGAATAGGGACCTTGCATTCTGACAGGTAGCGAGTGAAGAGCCGAGCCAGGGTGTTGATGAGAACTGGCGGCAGGTTCTTCAGGTGTTCTGGTCTAATCCTGTCTGGACCGGGTGTTGTTCTGTTTTTCACCGACGATATAGCATGTCGGATTTCGGAAGGAAGGACCGGTGGAACGACATATTCGTCCTCTTTCAATTTATATGACGGTAAGAGAACATGGCTAGCGAAGAGATCCGAGTAGTACTGGTGGATGATTTTCTCCATAGCCCTTCTGGAAGCTGTAAGTGTCCCGTCAGGGTATCGGAGTGCAATCATCTTGGTCTTATAGTTGGCGAAGCCTCGCTGGGCTTTGCGAATGCTCTTCCCAGCTTCTGCAGCTTCTGCCATAACTGCGGCTCTTCTCTCTTTGAGGTCTTCTTTTATCGCTTCTCCGCAGCGTTTCGCAAGTTCGGACGTAAGGTTTCCGTTACCTGCAGCTAGTGCGATTCCACGTTGACGTATCAGCTCGAGTATCTGCGGAGACAAGCGTCTCTTCGCCAGCTTAGGACTCTCGGCTTTCATAGCGCTAACGTGAAGGTATTCAATGAGTCGAACGTATTCTTCGTCGATGTTGTCGACAACGGTATCTTCCCAAGAGCCGACTAATGATTTGAATACATCCCAGTTTATGGTAGTTCTGGGACTTCGTTGTTTGTATTTAGCGGCTTTCTCTCCTCTCCTCGAAAATCGGAACGTTGCGCGAAGGAGGCGATGGTCTGATCCCGTGTAGAACTTGGGAACAACAGCGACGTCGGTCAGGCAAAACCTTCGATTTACTATGATGTGATCTATTTCGTTATGGTACTCTCCATTGGGAGACTCCCACGTCCATCGCTGAGAGAGAGGCTTTTGGAATTGCGAGTTACCATGGATGGTTTGGGTCGTCATGATAAACTCGGATAGCCTCTCACCCTGTTCATTCCATTCTAGTCCGTGGGTCCCTATGTGACGTTCTTCAGACGTTCTTCTAGGTCCAATTTTTGCGTTAAAATCTCGGACAATGACCTTGAAGAATGTATGATCTTCTCTGAAGAATTTTTCGAGGTCCATATAGAACGCTTCGACTTCGTCTTCGTCATAGCTTGATGTTGGTGCGTAAGCAACGAAGATGGTCAAAGCCGGCATAGAACCACATCGTTTCAACCGTAATCGTCCGATGCGGGTTGTTAGTTGTTCGAACGAATCAATGTTCACGGTCAAATTCGATTTGACGAGGACGCCAACGCCACCGACACCTCTGCGATCGCATGTTCCAAGGAACAGTTCTTCTCCGGTGTCATAGACAGCGTGAAAAGAATGGCGCCTTCTCGTCTCAGCCAGGCCAATGACGTCGTACCTTATTCTTCTTGCTTGAATCAACAGATCTTCTACAGCGGATTGTTGAGCAAGGGTTCTTGCATTGTAGGTACAGATCGTCATTTTAGTCCGTTTCGATCTTGGCAGCCTAGTTCGGCCCTGAGATTTTAGTAGCCTCTCCGTACTCGTCCTACCTGGCGCTGCCGTACCAGGGGCTCTTTCTGGGTCAGGGGAATGAGGCCCATATTTGTTACTGTTTTTGGCATTTTTGATACCCAACGTGTAGCTTGCCAGGCTCTAAACGTGGGGGCTGGGTACTCACGAGTAGCTTGCCAGTCTCTCTCGGAGGAGCGGGAGGAGCTTATTTGTTGGAGGCGACTCCTAACCGCCTCCCATGTACTTCCCAGCCGCTTGATTGCAGGCTTTTGGCCGACTTGACTCGTAGAAATAGAGTTTTGTCAAGTCGGCACTGCAGAAGCAGGGAGCTCGTCCCCTGAATCCACCTGCGTCTCTGGGAAGCACACGGTCGCTTTTGGTTCGCGTTTTATTCCCCTATCCACCACCTGGGGACGCGCCACGTGCCCTCGCGACTAACCGGGCGGGATCCCTCAAAGAGGGAGGTCCGTGGTTCACACCGTATGACGCTGAAAAAGAATTGTTATTTGAAACATGCGGTAACAGAGATGTCGGCAACGCTGGCTTCCTCGTCAAATCGAATTTGACCGTGAAAATCGATTCGTTTGAACAACTAACAACACGTATTGTACGATTACGGCTGAAAAGATGTGGTTCAATGCCGGCGATGGCCATCTTCGTTGCTTACGCACCAACGTCAGCTATGACAAAGATGACGTCGAAGCGTACTATACAGACCTCGAAAGAATATTCAGAGATGACCACACTTTCTTCACGGACATTGGTGGAGATTTCAATGCGAAAATTGGACCCAGGCGGCTGAAGAACGTCACATTGGGATCCGCAGACTAAAATGGAATGAACAGGGCGAGAGATTATCTAAGTTTTGCATAACGACCCAAACCATCCGTGTCAACTCACAATTCTGAAAGCCTCACTGTTAACAATGGATGTGGGAGTTTCCCAATGGAGGCTACCATAATGAAATAGACCTTGCTAATTAATTAGAAGTCTTGCCTGACCGATGTCGCTGTTCTTTTTGAGTTCTACACGGGATCGGACCATCGCCTCCTTGCGCAACTTTCCGCTTTTCGTGGAAAAGAGAAAAAGCCGCTAAATTTGGACGACGAAGCCTCAGAACAACCACAAAGTGGAATGTATTCAAATCATTATTCTGATCTTGGGAAGATACCGTTGTCGACAGCATCGACGAAGAATACGACCGCCTAGTTGAATATCTTCAAGTTAGCGCCATGAAAGCAGGGAATTCTAAAGTCATGCAGAGGGGCTTGTCTCCGCAGCCACTCTAGCTGATACGTCAACGCCAAGCGAAACCCTACGTCCAAACCTGTGAAACGCTGCAGAGAAGCGATAAAAGAAGACTTCAAGGAAAAAACTGCAGCAGTTATGGCAGAAGCTGCAGAAGTAGGGGAGAACATTCACAAAGTCTAGCAAAGCTTTGCCGATTATAAGACCAAGTTGATTGCACTCCGATGCCTTGACAGGACACTTAGACTTCCAGAAGGACAATTTAAGAAATCATCCACTATTCGGATCTCTTCGCTAGCCATGTCCTTTTGTCGTCATATGAATTGAAGAGGATGAATCTGTTGTTCCACCGGCCCTCCCTTTCGAACTCCGACATGCTATCTCGTAGATGAAGAACAGAACGACACCCGATTTAGACAGGATTAGACCACATCACTTTAAGAACCTACCGCCAGTTCTCATCAACGCCCTGACTCGACTCTTGACTCGCTATCTGTCAAAATGCAAGATTCCCATACAATGGTGAACCAGAAAGACCGTGTTGTTGTTCAAAAACTGAGATCTTCACGACATAGGCAATTGTCGCCCAGTCTGCTTGATGTCCGTTGTCTATAAACTCTTTACTCGAATCATCCAAAACAGGGTTGATAGAACACTGAAAGAAAGACAGCCACGCGAACAAGCAAGGTACGGAAAAGGATTTAGTACCATAGACCACATCCACACGATTACAAGACTCACTGAAGTTTCACAAGAGCGCAAACTATCGCTTTGTCTTACTTTCACCGATCTGAAGAAATATATCCAATAATGTGGAGTGCTGTGCAAGAATATTTGCGTCAGCGGGAATTCGAACCTAGATCTCACTCTTTCCGGGAGCATATGCTATTCGTCGCACCACCGACGCTTGTTTTGCACAGCACTTTTTTTTTACGCTACCACGCATTATCTGTCAACAGTCAACCGTCGACGGTTTGGCAGGGCAGCCGCTATCGGCATTGAACCCACTTGTGTTGACAATATTGGGTATCGATAATCAATCAGAATTCTTTTCATCTGACCGTCATTTGCGGAGGTATGATGTTACAACATACCCAATAATGTTTAGTGCTGTGCAAAACGAACGTGGTGGTGCAACGGTTAGCATACGCTCCCGGAAAGAGTGAGATCCGGGTTTGAATCCCGGCTGACGCAAATGTTTTTGCGCAGCACTCCACATTATTGGGTATATTACAACATCATACCACCGCAAGTGGCGGGTGCAAGATTTGTTTGATTATGGTTTCTTTCGATCAAAGCAACATTTCTCCTAAGTGGTCGCCGCTTTGAATCATTCAATGAAGTCGATGAAGCGTTTTGAAAATTTTCCAATTCAAAAGAGCCTGAATGGTACTTTGAGCATATCTTTTTGCGGAGGATGAGGGTCAGTCTGACCCTCAGCTGGCCGCGCCGCTCGGGTGAGCTAGGAAGAGTGGTGCGTGCTTCAAAGAAATTCGGATTAACCCCTAACGGACGGCTATAGAAATCGATGCGCGCAGAGCCAATTGCGTGTTTTCGTTGTATGTCGGAAATTTGAAAGGTGTGTTTTATTTTTTGATTATCTTCATATTCTACTTTAAAGGTGGACTAAAATTTTGGGTACTTATATGTTTGGCGATGACAAGTTTTCAAGCTAAACCCATTCGCTGGACAGGGCCTTTTTATAAAAGTGATAATTATTACTAAATGACTTATATATGCTACAATTCAACGTTGTCAGTTTTTCAAAACACCCTTTTATAACAGTGTTACACCCAGAGCAAGATTTTATTTCGCACTCACCTTTCGCCTTCATTTGTACCGTGCGTATAAATCACTGCAAGCAAGAGAAACAAATCAGCTTGTAGAAAATTTTCCGTACTATTAGAATCTACGCTTTTATTTGAACTTTCTGCCGATGTGGTAAAAAATCCCTAATTGAATAACAATATTTCGAACGCGATCTGTCACCCCGCCCATGCTGCCTCCCTTTTCGCCTCCGTGAATTGGCCGGTAAGGTTCATAGCTGAGTAGAGTGTTTGGGGAAAGCCACAGTGATCATTTGTTAGTAAGGTAATCGCTTGATCGACCGGATAGCTCGATAGTGATTTACCACACTATGCATTAAAACGGCGGCAATCATTGCTAGTTTACTAAGAATTTTTCCACATGATCAACGCAGACTATAGATAGAAGCGCATGATTTTGATACTGGGAAAAATTCTACACAATTAGATGTCTTTCCTGCTCTCAGTGATTTATATTCGTGGTAAAAATGATGGCCAAATGTGAGTGAGAAACAAAATGTTATTCTGGATGTACTGCGTTACAAAAGGGTGCTTGAAAAATTGACGACGCAGATTTTTAGCCAGAGATTCATGCTTTCTAGCAGATGTTGACACTTTTTAAAAAAATTCTTGTCAAGCTACTGAGATCGGCTTTGAAATTTGTCGCCCCCTGACATAAAAGTGCCAAATATTCTTCCACACTCAAGCATCTTTCGCTGAACAGAGGTTTTCATTCAGACTTTCAATAATTGTTCGATAGTACAAATCTCGACAATCTTAGTGATAAGCTTGATTTTTGAGAAAGACGCTTCAATGCGTTTTTACAGCTAAAAAATAAAGTTCAACACTAGGTGCCTTATCGTTCGCTCAGCGCAGTTTATATGTGATTTGCGGTGCGAGCCCAATGTAAAACTCAATATTCTTACAACTGTAACGACGCAATAAGAAATCTTCCTCAAAAACTGAGATATTCTCAAATAAGATTTGCGCTATTGAATAAGTGTGAAAGCCTGAGTTCTCGCAAAACAGACCATACAAATGCACAATAGTGGTTGAAAGTTTGCTTATTTTTTCCAAGGACGAGGTATTATAGCTGAAAAGTAAGCATTTTAAGAGAATTAATTACTTTCATCAAAGAACCTTTGTCAAAGGTTCATTCGTAATATTCCAATTTTTGTGTACCGATTAGATGCCACTGACGTATAAACTTCACTTATAATTACCATTAACCATTTATGACGTCCAAGCTTCTAAATTTAAGGCGTGAAATGTGATCTCCTTTTCGCACTTACAGCGGTATATGATAAACTTTTGGAAATTTGATTATATCTTCAAAAATCTCGAAATTTTAGCTGTCTAATAACTAATAAAACTTTAGTTAAGAGCCATATATCCCCCAGCCGAGAAAATGAAGAAAATTGAAGTAAATCATAATGTTATTTTTGCTGCTGAAATGTAACAGAAAGTCTTTTTTTACAACTAAGCAAATAATTGAATTTGCAGAGTCTTAAGCTTCTAAATTATTACCGAATATCTAGGAGAAAACTTTTATGCAGCCAGAAAGGCCTTCAAACATTCGTGAACCTCATCTGGTGCACGTCGTCTCATAGGGGTTAATAAAGTTTTCAGAGGATCATTTTAATCAAAAAATGATGACATATACTGATAAGACTCCTGCGTGAATGATTTTGGCAAGATTAACGCCAATGCAGGCCTAAATGTTTCCTTTTCAAAGGAAAAAGCCATATACCTGCGAAAAGAATTGTACTTCCAGATGTTGTTGGGCACTTTCTTATATCTTCTTGATGCTTTTGCAATCAGCAGATAGCTTGAAAAATTCTGACCCTAATACTAAGCTTGTTGTTCAAAGAAAATTACACAGTACTTTCTAATGAAAAACAAAAGTTGACGTTTTGCAATCGCAATCCAATTTTTCTGATTGGAAGCGGTTTTCTTGGGATTATATAGTCAGAATTCGATTCTTGTAGACTCTTATGCTGAAAAAACTTAAATTATCATTAAAAAGTTTTGTGAACGTATTTATAAAGAGATTAACGCTCAACTGTCTTGAAAATTCCCATTGTTGGAAGTAACTTCTGCCGCACGCAACCGTATTTCAAGAATTGCGCTTGTGAGCCTTTGGTTTTTTCTACAAAAGACCTACACCACTAGAGTAATAGTATTCATTCAATAGCTGAAATCAAGTGGACTTCAATGGTCTATCTTATTCACAAATGGCTTATTTTTTGCTCTGTAAAGTCGAAGTAAGATTTTGTTCAACATTTAAGTATTTCCTGCCAGATGAAGCTTTTTCACAACTAATATCCATTCGATAGTACAATTATCACCGATTTCAAGGACGTAGTTTGTTTTCAGAGAGTAGTACTTAATACGCTGCGGTAGTCAAAACAAGTTTGGGTTTCGCACTCCAAAGGGTGGGATCTCGCGAAATTTGCCTCAAGTCAGAGTGCCTTTAGCAACACATCAACTAACTGCGAAACGTGATCTTCTTTTTGATCGGCTATAGTACAATAAAGAGTTTTTTCAAAAACAACGTTGTGAGATCGCCGAGATTTGAGCTATCAAAGAATAATTAGAAATCCAGCGGAAAAGCTTCAGTGGGAAATGCTCGAGTGTGAAAGCTATATTTTGTTTGTTTACTGTTAGAGCGCATTAAGGGAGTCGTTTTGAGTATAAAGTATACCATCAAACTTTCCAATTCTTTAACTATCGAATGGTTACTGATAACTGTGACAAAAATTAGGAAACGCGTTCTTTCTAAACGGTGTGCAAAACACGATGCGAAAATTGAGAATTATCCAAATCTGCGAAATCTAATCTTCTTTTGACCGCTTCACAACACTGTGAGAAGTTGTTTATCAAAATCTAGTACACCGTTGAAACTGCTAAAAATTTTTTTTATCTGATGCGATTATCTATTGATTACGAAGAAAGCTTTATCCAGCGAGAAGTGCTTAAATGTGAGCAAAATATAGTTTTTCGACTGTCGCAGCGAAGAATATAGGTCATTTAAGTAACTGTAGCACTCGGAGAATTTCGTTTCCTTGGGCGTAAATGGGGCACTCAAAAGCCATCGATTCCTCATGCATAGTTTCCGTTAGATTTAGTTGAAGACCAATCTTTCCACAGGCGTTGTCGAAATCGGTCAACATTCGTTCTGCTTGGCTGATGCCTGGTGTTATGAGGGAGATATCATCAACAAAGCAAATGTAGTTCAATTGTCGACCGTCATTTTTCACTCCCATATCGTCCCATTCTAATGTTAGCTTGACGTCTTGGAGGGTGGCAGTGAACAGTTTTGGCGAAATTGTATCACCTTGTCGAACCCCTCTTCTTATGTCAATGGTGATATTGTTGTAGATTGGAGATATTTTGGTCGTAAAATCTTTATGTAGCTCACGAAGGATCATTATGTACTGAGTAGCGACGCCCCGGTCATCCAAAGCCCCTATGACCGCTTCTGTTTCCACTGAATCGAAGGCTTTTTTCAGATCGATGCATGTGAGACACAGGGGTTGTTGAGATTCGCAACAAATAGAATACATCGTTTGAATTCACTTGATTTTGGCTATCGAATGACTACTGAAGCGTTTTATGCGTATCTACTAAAGGGTTCAATCAGGGTGGAGAGAGTGGGAAAGAACCGCTATACCTCCATCTCTTTTTTGCATACCATAGCTGTGACTAGAGGGTTCGAACAAAATTATACATTGGTCTGAGAAATGGGAATCTGAATAGCACTAATAATCAAAAACTATCAAGAATTATCGATGATGAGATCGCATAAAACAACTAGCACCATTTTTGACGAACTACTCATTGTTTTCCAATTTTCAGCCATTATGATCAATTCTATGCACTTCAGGCAATAAAGTATACAGAAAGATGATAGAAATAGAAGGCGAATTTGATTGAATTCTAGGTAAGTATAAATAAAATATCGTATAAATGTTCGGTAAAGCTTCTAAATATAGCCCTTGATAAATACCCAATTTTCTTTTTAGAAGTCTGAACTATGAATGGAGCAATTACGCTATTTCTAATAAAAATAACCTTACTGTGTTCTGTTTTATCATATGTGACTATTTATGGACACAGAAATTCACATGTTGACAAAAAAAGTAAATTTTTTATTGGACTACCACATTTTCTTGAAGCGCATATTGGCGGCTCCTTTCGCGGCCGTCTGAGCCGCCCGCCAGCCGAAAATGGCGCCGTCCGCAAACGGATATCATCGTCACACGAGGATACATCTCATTCAAGTATATCTTCACATAACAATATATCATAATCATGTACATATTAATATTGTGTTATTATTATAGTGACGTATATATTTTATAGGTTGTTTAGTACACCAGCTATTGTTTGGTGCTACCAAGCTGTTGGTTATAACCCGTATAAAGTATTTAAACTTTGTGCAAACGCAGAACTTACTTTAGCCTTCATGCCGGGAAAATAGTTGAGTGGGTGATCTATATCAGCCATGTAAATCAAAGCAAAGAAATCGGTTGCAGGTTCTTTTGAGGACAGAAAGATGAATGAGCTGCGTGCGCTTCAGAGCATCGAATTCAGGTGTGAACAGCTCGGTTACTTTTTTTTGCATTCTTGATCAGGGATCGACATCTAAATTAGACCATTTGATCATCTCTAAATCTCGTACAGATTAACATGCTTACCCATCACTTGAAGGTGAATCTGCCTCGATTAGTACGTGTGTGTCCATCATGAGATGTTCAAACCCTGGTCTGCAGCGAGGTTTGTGGAACAGTTTGCTGTCCTGAATTAGTAAACCTCTTCAATTGCATCTCTCTTATACTACAAAAGCATTCTTGAATTAGCTGTGACATTGATCGATTACTTTTTAGCTCGAAGAAGAGGACTATAAGTCTACTATTATATTGAAGACCACTGTTTACGTCTACGACTGCTAGATAGGAAAGCTCATTTACATCAAACATTCACCATTACAGTTCCTTTTCCACGAATACTGATTTGGCACCCTGTCTCACGCTGAAGATTTCTAATTGTCATTCCATTCTGCCCCATGATACGTCCGATATAACTGCACTTCATTCCACTTAAAAGAACATCGTCATTCAATCGCACTACATAGAAATGAATGTCGAAAATTGAGAACAAATGTGAAGATTTACGGTGGAGGTGAAGGGATGTAAATTTTTATGGACATCGTGACACCGTTGTCAGTCTCTTTTTCCTGAAAACCGTTAAATTCACTGCTTATGCGGTAACAATAGCAATTCAACCATCACGAAATCAGTGAGTTTTCACCTTCACTTCGCTTATATTCAGTTTTACACTTCGAAATTGCTTCTATGTCAGGCGAGTAGATCGTCTATATATGAAAAAGATGTAAAGTTGAGGAAAAGTTTTGAGAGAGAAGCAGCACAACAATTAAAACTAATCACAAAAACCCTTTCACAATGCAAAATTGTTCAGTTACGGGTAGACTAGGTCGAACCAAAAAACTATTCGTTGATCTTTGTGTCTTAAAAAATTTTTTTTATGAGCAAGTTCATTGACTTGTTGTCTTACTATGGACCAGCTGTGATTTCATCTTAATCGCTGAAATAAGATGGTTATCCAATAGAACGTATGGGTACGAATAGCACTGAATCAAGTAGAGTTTAACTTGGGGAACACTCCGCCGATCGGAATGTTTTTTGTGACGAGTTTATAGCAAAGTAGGGCAATTAATAATAAGCATGTCATTCATAAACCTGCCGATCAGACAAAACACCTTTCTACAATCCTCTTATGTTCTGAATTCTTCAGATATTCTGGTTATGAAAATAGAATAGCTTTTGAAATAAACAAGCAAGCGCTGGTGATAAGGCTACCATATTGTTCGCTTTGGTTATGTGTTGATGTACCACTCTCATATATAGTTTTATCACACAAACCAATCTTACCATGACGTCCCACGATTCTACGATGTTTTCATCGCTCCCATATAATGTCTCAGCTCAGCTTTTCAGCACATTTTTGATATTCATCATGAATTTTTATACGCCTTACAGAGTTTACCCTTCACCACAGTTGAAAAGTGATCTTGGGTGTCGGATTACAGTGTACAGCGAGAATTCGTCGTTCTAGTATGAATTCCTAAACTACGAAAAAATCAACGTTTGCACTCAAAAGCTAAACTGCTAGTAAACATCAGAAATTATCAATACTCTAATGTCAAGCATTTGAAAGGAGGCAAATCTTCCTCTGATCCACAATGGCCGACGAATACCTCGTGTAGGCGACCTAAAAGCTCCAGCGGCTAATGTTTGCACTCCAATAAACAAAAATGGTGACTCTAGGTAAGATTTCTATCCCTGTACTTTGAACTTGTGATTGTCCCGTCTATGACAATAGGCGCTGAAAACGAATGATGGTAGCAACGACAAGTACATGTAGACTGTGGCCTCCAGCTCTCCGAAAAATTTTATTGATGTCATCGCTTTAAAGAGTTGTGCCTTTTTTTAAAGCTCATGGCGACTCGTACTTTAGGGGATAGAATCCCCATAGGTTTTTCTTCGAAAGGGATTTCAGAGTGCGTTAAAAAAATGAAGGAACAAAAAATTTAGTGTAAAATTTTCGCTCATCAGGTCCATATGATGGCGGCGAGTTTTAGCGATTGCATCTCCGCTCATCAAAGTCGATAGTGAAAAACTATAATCACACAGGTTCCGACGGCACTTCTTCAGACTTGATCTGTTATGTAGCAGCTACAATGTTTCTTTTGCCTCTACCAATGCAGATCTTCTTGCAACGCTCTTCCGCAGGTGGTAGTCAATATTACCCTTGCTAAATGTAGTGCATTAGCATCATGCCTCAGCTTCGTTCCTTTTACGAGCATCTGCTTTGTGGTAGTGACGATACATTTGAATGTTCTCGATTGAGTAACTGACGCCACATCGGCACAACTCTTGAGTCCTTTGACAAACATTTCGTTGTCTTCTGTCGGATCATACTAATTTACATTCACAATTGAGTCGGATTTTGCTTGAAGTGTTTTCCCTTGGAAAACTTGATGACTTCTTGCTGGTCACTAATATGAGTTCTTCCCCATTTCACGGCTAGATCGATCTTCGGGCCAAGACGGCGGTGATAAGGAAATTTTGTTTAAAACAATTCGATTCATGAAGGTTCCCAACAACATCGTTTAGTCAAGACATCTGAAAAAGTTGATCTTCAATACGGAGTTTGACAGATCATTGACCTTGTAACATGTAAATATTACGGTTACCTGCGACAGGAACAAACGGGGATTTTACGACGCCGCAGATATCAACGATCAGTTCATCTCCCAAAAAGATGCGGACAGATGATTTGGCAGAAATTCCATTTCGCAGCCAAAACTTTCAGCAGTCAATCACGAAGTTTCTCAGAAAAAGCCATAATCTGCCACAGGTTCTGCTCCTGGCGGCTTATATGGCTATCACTTCAACCTTTAAATAACCGATTGTCTGTGGTAAATCGTTTTTCTCTGCGCATGGAGCAAGAGGGCCAGAATTAGCATAACATGCTCTTGTCTTCCAATTAAGCTTCTGAAAAAAAGTTGAACTATTCAGGTTGCCTCGCCTATATCGATTTACAAGCTAAACAAAGAAGCATATTGGTTTGCCTTAATTTAAGAGTAAGTCATTAGAGATGGATGTTTCAACAAAACAGAATGAAACTTTTAGGGCTGCGCTCGAAGCAACTCGTTTTCATTGTTAATGCTGCTATCGCCGACTAATATGTTCGCATCAGGACAAAGGATTCAAGTAGTCGGATAGGTTCTGCAGTTTTCATTCAATGTACGCTACCATATGCTTCTCCAAAAGAAGCTCAATAATATGTGTACAGTAAAGATGGCATTAGGGAATAAGGGGAACCAAAGATTACAAGAACAACAGCAGTTCTTAATTGCCAAAATGTTCTGAACGACATGCAGTGACAAGTATAGTGAAAGCAATCATGTCATAAGAAAATCCCTTCAGATCAATAAAAAATTTCAAGCTACTCTTGTAGATATTTCAATACTACGAATATTTTGGTAGCAATTTTTTATGTGACTGCATGTTGTTTTTTAACGTTCAAGAAAAGCTTACTCCTATCTGGTCTTATTAAAGCGTTTTTCATGCCATTTCTTATGAAATTATGATTTGTGTAGATTTGGGAGCGCGCAAATGCTTGACCCCCATGCGTCTCAGTAACAAGGCCCCTTTGTACGATGTGGAAGATGTTGAACGCGACAAAGCGATTTGTCATAGATGACGAATCAACTGGAATCGGTGCGGTGTGATAGATCTGATATTGAGTCATGTAACAGTAATATTTACGGATAAATACCGGCAATAAAACGACACTAATCAACGGCAGAAATAAATGCAAAGATAACCTAACGAACACTGAGAACACTAAAGAAAATATAAACGAGATGCGAGGCATGAGTAGAGGAGGGGTTGAACTGATTGACAACAATGAGAGAGAAGATGAGTCAGAGAGAAAAAATGCATCAGAAGTCTCTGTCTTGAATGAGTGGCCGGGTGTACAGTGCACTACAGTAACGTGCTGTCATAGGAGGCGTGTTAGAATGCTCACCAAGTAAGGAAATAGATGATCATCGGAAAAACGTGTACTGCACACCGAAATTGCAAGCTGCTAAGTCAATCAACATTAGTCAAATCAAACTTCACAAGGAACAGACAGATTAGTCATTAAATGCGAAATGAACACTTTTATATAAGATTCAAAGGTATTTGTTCTATAAACAAAGGCAAACAGATCTTGCAATTTTCCAATAAAAGAATAAAAAGATGTGAACAAATTATTCATCACCCCTTACATTGCGTTCGAGTTATCATTGATTGATGACGTCAAGAAATCTAGATTCTTCCTTCCTAAACCTCTGTATTAAATGTAAACAATGGAGCGTTAAAGTCTAGTGTACAAAAGCGGTGATTTGCGTTGACTTTCAAATCTGACATGGCTAGCTTTCAAATCTGACAGTAAATCTGACATGGCTAACTTTCAAATCTGACAGTAATAACAGCGCTTTCATAAACAAGATCTGCAATCTAAGGGAAACACGCAGAGATAGCTTCAAGAATTGAGAATCACAAAGTTTCTACCAGCGGTTGCACTGAGTTTGAGATAAATTATCTTGAATCTCCGTGGTATCCAACACTCCACTGACCCAACATCGCTTCGAGGAGGTGTTAACGAAATGCTAGTGATACCGCCGCCCATGCTGCTTTTTCGACATCGCTCTGGACTTATCATCAGGCATAATGTACTTTTATTCATTATTGCCAGCCTTTTTTCTCTATCCAGGTGGAGACTCCCTATACCGTGTTTTTCTTGAAGCAGGAAGAATCAATTTCATCGGTCATATGAAAATTGATGACAAGGCAACAAGCCCCAGACACCACACGAACCCTGACGCAAAGATGTTTAAAGATCTTTAAGCATGTCTGATTCGGAATGAGTTAAATAGAAGGGTTGGGGTTCTACAAAGTAGTTGTGTAGACAGAGCAAGTCAAATAAAGAAAAAGAATATCTAGTCTTATATTTTGTGCGCCTAAATAGCATAGATTTTCACTAAGCCGTGGTTCGTGATGCAATGAAGTCAAAACGGCACATAAAATGTCACATTGAAAATTTTTAGTGCAACATCATCTTAAAGTTTAACAAAAAGCTCATGAACAAAACCACTGACAAACGATTTAATGTCTATATGATTTTCGGAAGAAAAAATCATAGGATCACAAAAGAGTTGCATGAAGAAGGAAGAAAATCATAGAACATCATAGAAAATCAATCAGTAACAAATTATAGATGATCCTTAGCCCAGTCATCGAAACAACAAACACAGCAATGGCATTTTCAAAACTCATACCAGTAGTGCTCTGAAAGCAAAATTGAAAACAGCAAAAAAAAAGGTGAAAACATTGAATAGAAACGCTTACGATGAGCCGTTCGACGAAGTATGTGGTACTTTTTCGGTGCAACAAAAACTGCCCGAATAGTATATAGGCCTGCATAAATCTTAGATACTTTCATCCGTTATGCCATACTGCTTCGACACCTCGGGAGGAAATAATTTTCAGTTTTTTCATCTTTAATAAAATTCGATAGTTTACATCAAGAGAACTTGAATGATACATTTTGTTTTCAAAACAGCTTTATTACTGCGTTGTAACAGTGAAAATAAAACTATGTTTCTCACTCAGACATTTCTCTAAACAAAGCTTTCTCCTCAAAATTTCAATGAATATTCAATAGCGAAACTCTCGACTTCCGAAACTCATATCCACAATTAGTTTGGTTTTCAGAAACAGTTTCTAATGCACTGCAGCTGTCAAAAGAACATTGAGTACCGCAAATTTGAAACATTTACGTTACATGCACATTTTTCGATCTCTTGAAGAAAGTATACCTTTTGTCTTTTTTAAACATTGAACAATTACCAAATTGGCAACTCATACAAATTCCAGTGATGCATTTTATATTCATAATGGTTCTATTATTGTGTTGTAATAGTAAAAATAAAACTATGTTTTTCATTCAAAACTTCTCGCTGAACAAAGCTGTTCTTTTAGACTTTTACTGAGCATTCGATAGCTTGAATCTCGTCAATTTCAACAATGCATTTGATTTTAAAAAGGAATTCTTGATGCGCTGTAAAAGCCAAAAGAATGTTAAGCTACGCGCAACGCGATACTGGCGCCAAACCTAATCTGGTATGTGGACAGGCTATCGCCACATTGCCACTAAGCCACCGTGCTTTTCCGGTACCAGATTTGCGCAACTTAGTCTTCTTCAGATTATTACAGTGCTATAGCAAGTCCTTTGAAAAATCAATTCCATCAATGGAATTCTATGAAATGGTTATTGGAAGTTTGAAAGAAAAGCTTCGCTCAGAGAGATATGTTTGAATAAGAAACGCAATTTTATTTTGATTTGTGCTGTTACATCACAACAATAAAACCGCTTTATAAATGAAATACCCTATGCAGATTTCTTTGATTTAAGCTATCGATCCAACTGTGAAAACAACCGAAAATTGCGTTTTTTCAAGAGGTCGAAACAGCGTGCGAACAACGGAAAAATACCAAATCTTATGGCAACAGCTAACGTGAAAATATCCCCAGTAGAAAAGAGTAGAATCACTCATAAATCCTTCAATCTAGCTGACCTGGTCATAGCCAAGATCCATGAGCATCTGACATATCTTTGAATCAATTCCTGGTATCGAAGAAATGTGCTTAGCACCCACTGGCTCGCTAACAAAAACGCGATGCTTCAGGCACAGCGACATATCCTGTAAAAAAAGCATCTCACCGATCAATAAACATTGAAAGGTGAACAAATAGTCAGAAACTTTGAATTTTTCAGGAGCTATTGCATTAAGGTAACATGCCTATGCAGCGAATGTTCTGACATGATGTGTTAGTATGCATTATAACCTGAGATAATTCTTTTTTGAAACTTTAGAATCAGTAAAAGTATGCCTAAAACTGCAAACAACTTCACCTCGCCTATTACAAGTGACTCTTGCATTTCCAACCCAGATGTGTCTTCCGAAAATTCAACAAGCGCGCTTCTCACAGCTCTCTGAAAATACTACGGCTGCAAAATTATGTTCACAGTAAACGAGCAAATGAATCTTTAGTGTTTCTTTGATCCGCACAAATTTTTACGAAAAATCAACAAAACATCTTTAGCCCTGATCTGCTATGAAGTATAATACCTAAGTAATCTACTATACGGTGGAGCAAGGCGTAGCCCAAGACGTGCCTCATATATAAGAAGCATGGAATCTATATCGATGATTCTTACTCTGAACTTTGTCGCAGCTTGCAAAATTAATGGTTTTTCGCACTACCTTTTTACTTCACTACTACTTTATTGTGGTAGTGTGTTGAGAACACGCAACGCGCAGTTTAGAGGAAAAAACTCACTGAAAGCAGTTTTTCTAAACTCCAACTTTATTTGAAATCTTTCAACTTTAATGGTCGCTAATATACTTCTAAGCTAATATTGAACATACGACGAGTCTTCTTATTGATTTACCACGTTGTCGAAGCTACAAAGTATTGCCGAGTTCTAAGTCATCTTCACAACAGGCGTGCTGATACCACGAATAGAAAATATTCACGCCAATAACGCCTTGGGTGCGAAAGACCCACGGCGCTGGTCACGTTTCGTCTTGATGCCGCGAGGATTAGTGGTATCGCTATCGAGAACAAGCTCGCGTGTTCGATTATTTCCCAAGACGCTTCATTGTAGCTTCTCTGGTGCTATTTTGAGGTGTCGTTTAGTAATGTACGTTCTTCTATAATAAGTTATTAGAGTAAAAAAATGCTTAGTTCTCTAAGATTTTACTACTTATTGGTACTAAATGTAGATTCATGGGGTAATAGCATATATCCAATTTTTCTCTCGCATATCTCTCGATAATTTTTCAAAATTCGGATTTGAAAACATATTTTCATCCGTCTATACATTTTTGGAAGAGATTTATATAGAAGGAAAAGCAGTCAGCTTTGCGAAACCTGTGAATTGGCTCGACTGTTGCCTTATGATCTACGATACGTATCAGAAAGTGGTGGTAGTCAAGTAATCAAGCGCTTTTCTCTTTGCTATAATCACATTCATAGAAGAGCCTTTATTACTATTCGACATCAAAACCCACGACTATAGAAACTGCTATGAAGCGTCGTGATAGCGGATTGAACAGCGACATCTTCCCGATGGCGGGTATCACCACTAACCATTCGCCAATGCAGACTACCCAGTGCACCATGACGAGGCGGGTCAAGTGTGATAGGCTTATTGTACCAAAAAAGTTAACCTCGAGCGGTTGAAATATAGTGCATGAAAAAGTAGTTTTCCGTTTTCTTCCTATGGATATTTAGGATGGGATAGCTATCCGTGTGATGGCGAAAGTGCAGCAAAAGATTAAGCCGCAAAAATTATGCTGAAAATGAAACCCCATCAGCCACTATGCCTAAGCCCCACTTCTTATCTCCTTCTTCTTCCTCACATTCACAATTGAGGACATAAGTGGATGCACTGACAATAGGAATACTGTTATGTATACATATTTATTATCACTGTCAAACACATTGTTACACTACAAAAGTACCGTTCTGCGAAACAAAATCGATCAGCTGTATGGTCTTGATAAAGTTCTCTGCCTAATTTTTCCAATACTACTACAGGATCAATCATACAAAGAAGACTCAATCGTAGACCGACTCACGTGCAGTGCTCCGTGGCTTTGACTGCCACCGGAACTTGGGAGCTGTGGAGACGTATGGTCACCAGATTCTGCTAAATATTCAGAAATTAAAATTCTAAGACTTGATGAACTTCAATCGATAGAGAGCTCAAGAGAATACAAGTACATTACCACTTTGATCTTCGTGTAGATACATTCTTGGCGGCCTCCGTAGGCCTCTGCCAACTGGTCGCGATACTCCTTGTGGCTGTGCGCTGTTGTGTTCTCTTCTCTGAGAATTAAATGCATTAAATAGCTTTGTAATTAAAATATCGCATACGTAATGACCAGATACGCAACTTACCGCCCTTTCACTTGGAGAATATGATCGCCTACTGTGAAGTGGACGCATGATTGATGGCTAAATGAACGATGTCAGCGCAGTAAGATATTTATCAATTTGAACAGCACTATGCGCGGGCAAACCGCTCTGCGATCGCGCGAACGGCCATTGATTTGGAGCAGACTTACTTCCGTTATTCCAGAGCTATATCTTCTTAGCGTACGATTTTGTGACTTATTTTTGCAGAAGCTTATTGTCTACTTTATTTACTCCCTTACACTCTTTTCGCCCACTATGTTACGCTTCAGCAAAGGCCGTGATCCTTATAGGAAAGTATTTTTGATCGTGCTGTCATCAGGCTTCATAACATTTCCCTCGTTTTGTGTTTATTTGTGTTTCATTTTCCTTCACAAAAACATCAATCTCAGAACAAACTCTGTTCCAAAGGATGCCGCACTCCAGCAGCATTTCTCATGTAGACGAGAAGGGAAACTCCGAATGGTCAAGCTCAATCTGAACCCATGAGAGGACCTAACAACCTCTGGACAAGCGATTGCACTGTGATAAATTGAAGTAGGGTGATGAGTCTCACACAGTGCATGTGGTGAGAGCAACGAACACTATTACTTTGTCACGAATAAAAGGTCAGAGACGGTTCAATTTCTCGTATTAAAGCCGACGCCTAGTCCTTGCAGGATGAGGCATTAATTTATCCAGTTTTATTCAATTTCTCTATGTTTCAGCAAGCTCTTCTATTCTTATCGGCTCTATAGTTTTTTCACCAATTATGACGAGTCTGTGAAGCAGTGAACGAAGACGACAAAAGCTAGGTCACCTCATTCATTCGCATGTGGGCTAGAGCGTCCCAGAACGGCTATCTCAGAATTTTAGAATGAATCGAACTGGCCAGCGATAAAGGATACTCATAATAAAAATAACTATCTTAATGGAGAAATCAAGTCCTGACGCAAAGATTCAAACACGTTTCTAATGACGAATGGGAACAGACAATTGAAATGAAGGAAATGTAATGCTTACCGTAGTAGAAGTAAAAACTGACCATTAACTATCAGGCTTTTTTCGGTTTTTTTTTTCTAAAACTTCAATAGTTTTTTGACAACTTGAGTTCTGTAGATTTCAACAGTGTTTTTGTTCCTCAATAAAGGCCTTGTTAAGGTGCTGTAAAGGCCAACAGAATACTACATTCAACCTTCAGCGACCACTGTTCGCACTGCTGGCGCTGTGCTCGGCTTTTCACAAATTTTTCAATAATCACTTGACAGCATAAATCTCGACAATTCTGAAACTAAACTTCTGAAAAATTCATAAAGCGCTGTAAGTGGGAAAAAAAATTATACGCTACCTTCGGAGATAAATGATTAGAAATGGACCAAAAGCGCCTGAGCTTGCAAGAGAAGTATGACGAATTAGAATAATGAAAAAAAGAATTCGGAAATCTTTCGAATAAATAAGAAAATTGTCGCCATTGGGAACCGCAGATGAATCGCTGCGGGCACCGCGCATCGAGAAATACGCCGTTTTCGTTGCCTATTCAAAGATTTTCCTTTATTTTGGAAGTTTTGATTTTCACAAGATGTAATTGTAGATGAGACGGTATTTTATCGTTCCAGACATATTAGCTTTTCATTTATTAAAATTCAAATACTGTGCTGAACAAAAAAGACTTTTTTATTTATACATATTCTATTTTATCTATATTCGAAAAAATACACTTTGTTCCCAAAGGTTTAGCAAAAAAACATGTAATGTTGAACGTACTAGCCTATAAGCTCTCAACTAGAGTACTAATAACTCCCAACGAATAGTTGAAGCAAATATTCCTACGCAATGTCAGAATACGAGTAGATTTCCACAATGGCGTCGTATTTGAAAAAAGTAGATAATGAACCTCATGAACGAAAGCTCGCTCAATTATTATAGCGTTAAAAAACGGCCGGGTAAGGAATTTTTGTAGATCACATATATCCAGCAGCTTACAGCTTAATTAGGTTTAGCGCCGATGCGTCTTTACCAGGCCAATCCGTTGACGGCCTGTTTCTGACTGAATTGATTACCATGTATCAAAGAAAGATTGATAGTAGAAAAGGAGCCGCGGTAATACAGTGGTTAGCATACGTCCCTGGAATGAGTGAATTGTCTGAGGTTCAAAGCTTTGCATGTCACTGAGCATCAAAATGGATAGATTGAGCCAATCCAATGCATGAACGAAAGATCACATCTGTTGATCACCATAACGAGAACGAACAACTGTGGGCTTAAATTCATCGGCATCGAAGGGAGGTGAAGACGACGAAACGTTAGCCAAATAAATTTTTCTGGCCAGACTCAATTAATGGAAGGCGATATGATTGACTGGTATGGCCAAGTGTAAAGGAAAGTTGGCTCACAATGTTAAAGACATCTCTTTGAGTTCAAAGACTCATATTTAGGTAATGCTCAGTAGTCTATTCATTATTGCGCTGGTTATTTGAAAGTAAATAACGTCCGCCATACAACGATTTCCAGATGGTCAAGACTGCTTTACGTTGTGTGGATGAATATGGCGCACGAATCGACCGGAGCTAAGTCGTATATCATACCGACTTAACGAACTAAAGAGATGTAACTGCAGCTTTTGGTGGCATTAGTTATGGAAAGCGTAAAAGGGCAGTTTTTTAAAAATACCAGAGGAAAGAGGAAAATCTACCAGAATCAGAACTTATGATCTGTAGAAATATACTAGTAACATTGTTTTCGATCGAATGGGTGCGCAGTGGGAAGAAATGGTTTGGTAGTAAAAAAAAATCGTAATCACGAAACAGAAAAATCCGCTGGATCTTCAGAGGCTTGTGAATGCTTAACGTGAAGGAGAGCATGTAATGTATACCGCATAAAAAGATTTATCCAAAGAGGAACTACATTGATCGCTGATTCGTTGAGGTCTGCAAGAGAGAAGATGACAAAATTTTGAGCAACAGCTAAATCCAAACATCAGGCCGACTACCCTAGATGGACCACAGTTGAAGGAGACCCACACAAATGTAAAAATTACTGGATTCCGTGCGTTATATGAGAAACATCATCTATGTATCCAAACATATACTACAAATAACACTTCAGAAGTGGGTGCAGCTTTACTCATGTCAGAAGAAAATATTCAAATTTGTGCAAGCACACTGCTAACTTTGACATGAGCATCAACTTTATCACCCGTTATCACTCCGGTTGTCGAGTGACTGGAGTAGGTGAGAGCAAATTCCATGTTTGTTTGTGTCACTGGCAAGCTAATATTATGTCAATTATCACAATAACGCGGGTGATGCAGCAAACAAAGAGTGCTCTGCGACACACATAGGCGTCAAAGGTTCGAGAAAGCCTCCTAGAGTGACCAAGGTTCCCGCTCTCTAGGGTCAGCGAACTAGTAGCATAAATGTTTGGAAAGATAGATGTAAAAACTAGATACGCATTTGATCACCCCTAATAGTGCTTAATAATGTAAAGCGCCTGATACGTTCCTCGGACTTTTTCAACTTCTGTTTTTTTTCAACTGCAAGTTCAATACAATCAAAAGGAATGCATATGAGATGCAAACCAGTGAAGATCTAAGATTTGAACATACACAAGCTGAAACATTTTTTCAATCACATATTTACAGGGATCAATGTCACATAATTGAACAGACTAGTGTCATCTACTAGATATCTTCCATCCAATGAAAATCGAAAATCTAAGGTCGAGCAGCAGCTCACTTAGTGATGAATTCTTTATAGTTCCATTAGATGCAAGACCCTAAACGAAGGAAAAAAACTTATGTGACTTAGATGAACAAAGAGTTGCAGCTGATTCCGAATATAGCAACAGAAAGCTTGGGAAATAACAATGGAGAAAAAAAATAATGTGATTCACATGGACAAGAAAGAGTCTGAGCTGATTCAAAACGAAGCAAAAAACGCTTGGAAACGGATAATGAGAAAAACTAAAGTGATTCACATGAACGGAGACTTATATTCGAGTCTGAATAAAGCAAAACAAAAGCACAAAAAAAACAATTTCACAAGAAATGTGATTCACAAGAACGAAGAGTTGTAGCAAATTCTGATTAGAGACTAGAAACGCTTTGAAAATAACAAAAATAGTGCGATTTACATGAGCAGAGTTGTAGGTGATTATGAAGCTAAAAAAAGGTCGAAAAATAATGAGAAAAACTAACATAATTTACATGAGCAGAGAGTAATAGAGGATTCTTGATTTACAATGAATGGCAGCAGAATCGGCTTTACACTGATGGCCTATTCGTGGTGAAGGCAGTGTTTCGTTAACACATAGGGGATCTTCTGCCACAAAGCGAGAAAAATCAGTATGCCGATGATTGATTTCAATACCTGTAATAGATGAATTACACGTATCAGAAGATCTTCAAGAAAACAATATTGCTTTACCAACTATCATTAATGTTTTGAAAGAGAGCGGTCCAATACGAAAAAAGTGGAGACCCTGAGTCATAGGATTAAAGATAAAGCTTTTAGCGTGGGCCAATCAATGAGGGTCATCCATTCGTCTTGAACTGTTAGCTCCATTTGAGGTGATCGAATGCATATCTGACCTTCACAGTAACACTCCCAATAGCCTACCGCTGTATCCAGTCCAGTCAGCACTGTTTATCCTCTAAGACAAGTCTGGCGACTAATTTGCTAACTGTGGAGGGATGGATGGCTTGGTGAGCCATAAGCGCGAGATCGAACCATCAGCCCTGTGTGAGACACAAAGCATTTGTAACTACTGCGCCACGTGCGTTCCTAACGCTGAATTAGTCTTCACGAAAGTGGACAAACTTTTGTGCACTTAATCTTTTGCGAAGTATTCAAGTAAGCTGGTGTCAGATACATTGGAACGCAACTCCAGGTCTCCTCTGCACTCAAATGTTAGAACATTATTTAGAAAAAAAAAAGAACCTGCGCCATGTAATGCAAGGATGTCGTGCTTAGTAAAATAATATTTTTACGACGCTGGTGCAATCACTTTTTCGGTATAAACCATTGATACTTTTCCACATCACACAATACTCTTAGATGAAAGTACATAACATCACCACTGCTCAAAAGCAGTATAATTAATTAAAGACAGATCACACACTTAAAATAGCTGTTAGCGTAACTGAATTTAACGGCAAGCTGCTGACCCTTAAGGAAGTTTATATAGAAGAAGAGTGGTAGCGCAGTGATGGCATCGGTAGTGTAGTGGTAGCATGCGTCCTCGGTACGTGTGAAACGCGGGTTCAACTCGCGCATGATGCTGGATGTTTTGTATATTACTCAATACTTTTAGAGCTACACCAATCCTGATCTTGTTTCAGCCCCCTGAGAAAAACGTGTTTTTTGCTTTTTTCAAAGGTTTCCAATGTCGTGCGATAGCTTATACCTCGAGGAATGCGATAGCGTGCTCGGTTTGCTATAAAGAATGGTGCTTTTCGGTTATCCGCGGACAAACGAATATTTGACATCATTCGTTGGACAAGAACTTTTTATAAGAGTGTTAGTAATTATTCGAAAGCTTAAATCTGTGAATAGCTCGGTAAGTGGCCATTTTTCAAAAAAAAATCATTATAGTGCTTCAACTAAAGGAGAGCTTTGTGTTCTTCTCGCGAGATAGAGCTCTTTCTGTCGACTTTTGGTAATCATTTGATAGCGTAAATTTTAAAGATTCCAACTTTATGCTTACTTATTGAAAAAGCCGTTTCTCTGCAATGGAGCAGGGAAAATAAGATCCAGTTCACATACACGAACAAGGAGACTTTCGCTATTCTCAAGGGTGGGGCGGAACGAAGGAAGGATGTGACCGTTTCAGCATGGCGATTGGCTCTTCCATGGTTCACGGGAAAGTGCAACTTTGTTTTTCAATTAAGTTTTATTTCTCAAAACTCCAGATTAAACGCCCTGACTCTAATATTGAAAGGTTTTTTTTGCACGTTCATGTGCTTTTCGTGCATCCAGCGAAATGGTAGTTGATTTCCGCTGCCGATGTAGACACAATTTTACCTTGAATTTGACAGCGTTACAGAAGGGCTTTGCAAAAAACCGGCCACGTACCGGCGCTAGACAGAGATTTAAGCTTTTGAATGAGTACTAACCCTCTTATGAGTCCTTGTACAGCGAATGGGGTAGAACATCCATTTGTCAGCAGATAACTTAAAAGAACAAAAGGACTTTTGCTGTAGCAGTAAATCTGAAATTGTGGTTTCACACTCGAGCATTTTTCGTTGGAGAGAACTTTTCTCTTGGGCTTTTAGTATTTATTTGAAAGATTGTATCTTGACAATCTCAACCATCTACTTGATTACTACTTGATCACTGACTACTTGATTGTCAAAAAAAAAAAAAAAACTGTGTGTGGTGTAACAACGAAAAGGAAGTTGTTTTCGCACTGTGCGCGCATTCTGTGCTCCCATTATGTGGATGGGATTTCGCAACATTGGCACCAAGCGAGCAAGCTTTTACAACATAGCGGTTGATTAACACAAATTTAGATGGAATTTAGGTGTACAGAAACTGTGTTTTATCGTTCTATGGGCTTAGAGTTCTTATTTTCACTTCACATTGCAAAATAAATATGTTAATAATCGTAAGCCTAAGCCTATACACGAAAATCACATGAACGCGTAAAGAAAATCTTAGAGCATCAGAGTCACATATTTATGTAGAGCTTTTCAAAGCGGAGAAAAAAATCCTAAACTTGATAACAAAAATCGTACGCCACATGTGAATCGCGTTGCACGATGAATAAGAGGCGAGTGCGAAACCCGATGTTCTTTTGGCTGCTACAGCCCAATTAAGAGTTTTTTTCTGAGATCAGGTACATCATTGAAATTGCTGAAATCGCTGTCTTTTGAACTACACAATGACTACTGAAAGTCCAGGAGAAAGCTTTGGCCAGAGAAAAGCTCTCAAGTGTGTCTCAATTATATTCTCGCTGCAACAGCACAGTGAGAAATTTTTCCATAAACTCAGTAACTTGTTGAAATTCTCAAGATTTGAGCTACCAAATAATGACTGAAACCCTTTAGAGAACGAAATACGCGTTTTTCTAAGGAGCTCACAGGGTTGAGATAATGGAATAATTCTATATTACATCATATTACTGCTAAAAAAAGCAGTAAAAGAACGAGATGATATAGTTATAAATCATCAAGGATGAAGATCATAATTATTTGAAGATTACAAAAACGTTTGATAAAATGGGTTGCACATTAGAATTCTACTCTCTTCAGTTGTAAAAAGAGGTGCAGTCTATTGGAACATTAACATCTGTAAACTAGGCTTTTATCTTTTCAACTTTCTTGCGACTCTTCACTAACAGCTTGATATCAGTTTACAAAATCAGATTAACTCGAAAAGGAAATAGTCACTAAAAATTATACTTGTGGTCAAAACTTGAGCATGCTCGTATCGTAAAACCAAGCTTCAATAAACAGAAAACAACTGAAAAATTATGACGAAAATATTACACAGATGCAATATTCTTTGATAGTATTGAACTGGTAAGAAATTTTCTGAAGTTTTTCATTCTTATTGACTAATTTTCATTCGTTTAATTTTGTTTTCACTATCGATTAGAACAGCTTCATGCGAATGCTTCACTCCATAACGCGAATACATTTATTTCAATATTGAACGGAAACCGTGAGCAAAAACAATTGTTGATGTTACACGAGTATCGTTGTGTGCTAAAACAGCACATAAACCCATACAATACTCGTGTAGCTTCAACAATTGTTTTGCTCACGAGACAATTTCGTCTTCATGCAAATGTAAAGTGTTGTAGATCAGAACAATCGTAAGAAGCTGCTCTAAACGACAGTGAAAACCTGCGTCAGATGGGACTCGAACTCTTATCTCACTCTATCCGGGGCACGTACTCAAACCGCTGCACTACCGACGCCTATCTCGACGCCACTCTTTCTACGTTTAAGTGCATCTATCTGACAACAATCAATTGTCAACGGTCTGGCGTTGGTAGACGCTATAGTCATTGAATCCAGTCACGCTGGCAGATTATATGTATTGAATACTCAAGAAAAATTCTTTTGAATCAACCGCTTCTAACGGTGGTATGATGTTCCAGTATACTCAGTGATGTAGAGTGATGTGAGCAAGACTTTTGCACCAGGTAGGCTCGAACTCGTAGCTTGAGCTACCTCCCCTCTCCCCTTCCCCTCCCTCTACTACGATGCCATGAAATGTGGGTCCTAACTGACACAAAAGTTTTCATCAAAACATCATACCACCGCTAGAAGCGGTTAAATAAAAAGATTTATGCAAAAAATCAACGACGAAAAAAAAGGGTAAAGGATAAAAGCACTCGGCGTGATCAATCCCTGAAGGACGCGCCATGCATTAGTCTACAATGTTTTACTTCCTTTGAGGTGATTGAATGCATATCTGGCCTTTACAATGACTCGCGGTGGCCTCCCGTTGTACCGAGTCAGTGCAGCTTATCCTCCTAAACAAGCCTGAGACCAGTGTGGAGCCAATTCACCGACCCCGAAGGGAGGGTTGGCATGGCGAACCATGAGCGCGAGATCGAACCATTGACCTCGTGTGCGACGCAGGGCACATCTAACCACTGCGCCACATGCGCTCAACAGGAACGAATAGTTTGAAAGATTTTCTGTCAACTCAATAATAACAAATTGGACGATCATAACCATATGAAAAAGAATTAAAACATTAGCATCAAGATTAGAATTCTGCTTTTTCTCCATAGATACTAAAAGAGGGGCAGGCTTTGTGGCCATGAAGGCGGGATCGAACCACTAACCACGTGTGTGACGCAGAGCACCGCTAGCTACTGCGCCATATGCACGTTATTCTAAGGTATGAATACAGATTAAATACAGAGCTGAAGGAACTCACATGGACTGCACCATGAGTAAAACTGCTATGGAAGCCGAGAAACCGTGAGGAACAACGATCATCTAAACATCTACATGTAGACTTAGGAATAAGCTGCACTAGATCGATCTGAAGCCTAGAAGCGATAAAAATAAAGTATTACCGATTCGATCCTTATCATCACGAAACAGCCATATCGACCGTGCAAAGTGTCTGGCACTAGATCGTGGTGTTTCCCACTGCCGAGAATCGCTGCAATCACGTCATACAATCAATAAATCGATCCAAATCTGTACAATTGCCATAAATACAGTACTTATACACTTTACTTACCAACCTCTCGTCAGAAAGAGACAGTTTGAGAGGTAGCGAACGACGCATGAGTGATAAATTACAAAAATATCCTAACAGTAAATTTAGCAATTCGGACTGCCGCCATGCCGCTTCGCGACCGCGCGCAAGCGATCAGCCTTTGAGCAAACTTCCTCGAGCTAATTCAGGGCTTCGAGGGGTGACCGAGTGGCTATGACGTTCGTCGCAGCGGGGCTAGGGGCTGATCCCCACCCCACTCTCTCCCCCCCCCCCCCCCCCCCTCCTTCTCCCTAACGCTACCTCGCAATCAATTACGAATGCCTTACGGAACATCCCAGCCTGGCTATCATCGAGACTGCGAGACTGCAAGGAGATGTGCTCAGTTACTACTCAATAATGTTGATTAAGACGTATAAAAGCGAAATGGATACTAAAAGTAGGGGAAATGGCACATTGAGAAAAGCTGTGGTAGGGAAGAAGTAGAGTAAAAAATATTTCAGTTCTATGGAAACAGTACTTTCATTTATACGACTGCTTCGCCATTCGTGTTTGATAATTACTGCTTTTCATAACATATTTTAGGCCTTTCATGAGTTCTGCTATGGCACATATAAAGTGTTAGAACCGGACTCGACGTCTTGCCCGCCCAGGCTGCAGCCCAAACGTTTGCTGTGTATAATTATGCATTAATTTGACATAACAGAATAAAATTCGCATAAAAGTGAAGCAACCACCGGCGAGCAACCGTTCCGATCAAAACGCGGTTGAGAGAAAGGCTAGTCGAGGGCACCGACAGTGTAGTGCAAGTTGCGCTATTCCACAAAGATTAGTCGTGGTTTGAGACCACTATACAAACATCGAAGTCCAAGTTCTAAACGTTTCTCAGCAAATTTGTGGTCAAAAGCAGACCATCAAAGTAATGATGAAAAGATCAGAATTACTTTATGTATGTGTATATATAGATGCATATATATAAAGCTTAAAGGATAAAGTTTTTGGCGTTAATCAGTCCCTGAGGAATGCGCCATGCATTCGACTTCAATTTTTAACTTCGTTTGAGGTGATTGAATGCACATCTGGCCTTTACAATGACTCGCGGTGGCCTCCTGCTGAACCGAGTCAGTGCTGCTTATCCTCCCAGACAAGTCTGAGACCTGTCTGGTACCAATTCACCAAACCCGGAGGGATGGATGGCCTGGTGAGCCATGAGCGCGAGATCGAACCAGTGACCTCGTGTGCGACGCAGGGCACCTCTAACCACTGCGCCACATGCGCTCTAATATATATATATATATATGTACACACATATGTACATGTATATTGCAAATGTTTTAGGCTCATTTCAAATTCGAATACAAAAATATCATGTATCAACGTAAAGCTAATATTATTATCTTTCCCACTGTGCAGTTGAAATATGTCGTAATTTTTGCCTTTGGCAATTCTATGAGTTAAAATTTTGCATAAAAAGCAGCAATTTTGACAAATTCACAACTAGGAATACAAATTTAGGAGCATGCAGTGCAGGTGATTCGGAGCAGTAATGGGTTTTGCGGACCAACGAAATTCCAGCAGACGCACAGTTCAGCTCTGTAGCTTTGGTTTCAATTTTTGTTCATCTCTCTAAGATAGCGTGGGCCACATATCTCACTATCATCTTGCAAAGCTTGGACGAACTGCTATAAAAATCTAATCCATCTACTATACTAGCAAGGCTACTTGCCTACGGACTACCTGTTCTTTGAGCACCATGACTTCTTGTAAGATAAATACCTTAAAACCGGTCGTAGCCGAAAGTGGTATCGACGTCGTTGCCTTCCTGAAGTATTATGCACATAAACAAGTAATTTCGCGCCAAGCACAATCGATTGTACTTGTTTCCAATCAAAATCTGCTCATTTCGTTTGTTACTAGTTGCAAATCCATAATTACTTACAAAATTGATGAAGATGCGACCGCTTGTGCAGCACCTTTGCGATATTACGATACGGAAGCGCATAGCTTGGAGGTTCATATAAGGTCTCTCTTAGGAATATATTGATTCTATACATCAGCACGAAGCTCAATGAAAAAAGAGCTGTCAAAAAAGATGTTAACAAACGCAACGCGGAAATAATGGTAAAGTCGCAGTAAGTGGAAAAAGACCTCACCACGACATGCTTCGAAATGCGAATTTTAGGGACACGCATCCGTAAATCTTGGAAGAGTCAACGAGAGAAAGTATTCTATGAGATGAAAAATAATTCCGTCTTCATCTTACCACATACCTTCTTTCAACTAGTTAAAAATAGTCTGTAATACGCATCCGTCGTGCAAGAAAATATTCTAACTTTAGCGTATGAATTTGATTATCAGCTCAGGGTTTTCTTTTCGCCATCAGTGTCGCAGAATGTTGGTGAGTGTTTTATCCCTCGATCCTAAAAGTAGTCAAGATAGAAGAGTGCTGCAATAGTTGGACCGCGAAAAGTCAGCTTTTGCTAGGTAAATCTCTCTAATTTTCTGACCTCCGATAGGTGATAGGATTGGTAATTGTGATGTGGAATTGAGCCAGTACATACTTCCAATGACTGGTATCACTACCACTGAATTACTAATTCCTTCTTGGCTTACATAATAAGCCTAACTACAGACCTCCACTGTGACCATCACTCCTTATAGAGCATTACCGAGAGTTTTTGAGATGCGCTGATTACAATATGTCACATCCACCACGCCTACGAGGACCACGCCACTATGTCACCGGCTCAACGTAAACAGTCGGTTTGCTTCAGCACCCTATCTTTTGAATTTTTTCAAAGCACTCTTGAAAAGTTGTTTTTGGAGTGTAATGCAATGTCATAGAAGTCAAAATCGCTGGTGAACAACTAGATCATCTTTTGCTGATAAATAGAATAATCGCGAGTTAGTCGCGTAAAAAAGAATGCTTACTCCACCGCCCCTACGAATAGACCGAACTACACTGGTCGTGATGGGATCTATGCAGAACAAAAATCTGGTAATATCCTTATTCAGTGTTGTTGGGGGGTTTGAGTTCTAGGTTATCTCAACTATTTCTTATTTTCATTACATGACCATATCTCACATTACACTGTGCACATCTCCACGCTCCTAGTTTTCGCTACCGTTTTAGCACTAACCAATTATGGCGCTCTTCAAACTCTTAAATCTGACTTCGTCCGCTGCTTGAAGATTTCTTCGTCTTCTCTATGAACAGCGTTAAGCACTGATTTCGAAAACCCGTGTTTCTTGAAAGAGCTATGGTGAGAAAGTCCTATCTCAGATTGTTGCAGATATGTTTAGCATCAATATCCATACCCCGCAGTGATAAGAGGCTTGGTAAATCCGAGACGGAAACAAAGGCCTCGATAGGGTCGGATATCCATGTAATGAACAGAATCACCACCATTGCGCTATTCACTACCTACTCTAATACTAACTCACTACAATCGATTTCAACACACTTCAATTGATCAGCTCCAAATTTTATGATAATCCTCAATTATTTTACTAGCCAGCAGATTGGTAATAGCTTGAATCATACATGACTTGAATTCCTTTTTGCTCCTGACTTTGAGCCAGATTTTCGTGCGGGAGTCTATAAAATCAATTCGATAGCTCGTAAAACACAAAGATTGTTGCGCGTTTTGATCGAGAAAGGCTTTATTTAACTCTTAGAAATAACAGTGAGGATGGCGCAACGGCGAGAGCACCAATATGGAGAGAGTGCAAGAGTTGGTTGAATCGTGTGTCTCGCAACGATCATTACTCTTCTGTGGTGGGGGTGAAGCACAAAGAGGATCCGGGAAGTACAGGCCGTACACTGTACAACGCCAGAAGTCCGATGTTGCTTGATTATTAGGTGGAGAAAAGTTGTAGCGATTTACAGAACTTGAACATCGTGACAATGACCGGCTGAGGATGATCGATTAGGAACCTATGAAATTTCGGCTAATCATGCCGAGATTTGATGAAAGTCGGCTTTGAGAAGTTACGTGCCATTTTCAGCATGTTGTTGCATATCTTGTATGTACTGATTAACATTTATTATTCTAGAGGGCGCGTGTGGTGCAGTGGTTAGAGGTGATGTGCGTCGCACACGTGGTCGTGGTTATCCCGCGCTCATAGTTCACCAAGACTTCTATCACCCCGGGAGCAGTGAACTGGTACCAGATTTGTCCAGGCGGATAGCAGCACTGATTTGATATATAGGCAGGCCACCGCGAGTTATTTGAATGGTCAGATATGCATCCGATATCCTCAAACAGGTTCAGAAGTTAGAGACCACGCAATTCTCAAGGTATTGATCAACGCTGAAAGCTCCATCTTTTTCAGCTTTTATTATTTATCTTTACTCCATAGCTAAAGTGATCTCATTATATATGCCGCTGGTGAGATAATCTTCATAAAATGTCTTGCACAATTCATGATACTTGTCCTCCAAGAAAAAACCATAATGCTAAATGTTAACAAACACCTAATGAAGATTGCAATGTGCACACCTTTGAAAGAAAACAGTAATTGAAGTTCACTAATTTGCTATTGTACATCAATGTAAACACTGATTAGAAAGGAACAATGCATCCTAATTTACTATAATGCTGCCTACTCTGATATTTTAGGTTGAGTCCGACTACAAACGACATGCAAAAGAGACTCGCCATGAATTAAACATATTTACAAACAATAATCACTAAATGTTATAACACCGAACGGATGCGACTATTGAAACTTGCATTATATACCCAGATATAATGTTAACAATAGTGCTCTACACAGATTATGATGGGATTCAACACGACATCATTGTTCAAGTAGAAATCCCTATCAATACTGCTATTATTATTACTACGTTATTGTTATACTAACATTGAGCTACATTACTCAAATCTAACATTAAGAAAGTAAGAACAACGGTTAGCACGTGAATAGAAAAAATCTACGAGCAAATATTATACTTTCTATTTTGGGGATTTTTTTGAGATTACGTTCAAGATTAAATATATCTCGTAATTATTATTTCAGCCAACAAGTCACGTGGTGTGTTATGGGCTCTTTTACAGCCCAATACCTGACGGCGACTGTCTAAATCGTTCGTCGCCGCCTACTCTTTGTAAGGGGATGTAGGGGACCAGAGAGGATCGGCTAAAGAAGAAGGGCCTGCCCGACTGACGGGGCTGCAAGGCCAATACACGCGTTATTGGGCCATGTAAGACCCCATAACAGATCACATTATAGGTTGGGTCTAAGAGCAAATGCTTTATTAAGCCAGTGCAAAAGTCACTTTGGCTTTATATCTTGCGGAAATTTCTATTTTTCAGTATAGTCCGGTTCCAAAGAGCAAATCTTACCAATGAACAACACGTAATTAGTTTTGCCCCAATCATAAAAAATTTCGAAGAGAAACAGGGAGCTCACTCGTTAAATATGATCATCGCAACTTTCAGAATTTCATACATGAGGACTAGTACATTTAGGCTTCTTGTGTCCAGATGCAACAAGACTAGACACACAGCACCGCATAAGAATTTTGATTACTCAAAATCATATTATATATGCTAACACGACCACATACCCCACATTGTATACAAACTCCAGGCAAAAACAACGCACAGTTGACAAAATGACGAAACTGCAACGAGTATAGAAGCCGAAAGTAGGTCTAAGAAGAATCGAACCAGCATTTTGCCCTATCCGCGGCGCGTTCTCTAACCCATTGCATTACCAACGCTCGTTTTGTCCATCACTCTTTCTGCGCTATAACGCATCTATCTGTCAACAACCAACCGTCAACGATTTGGCTCAGGTAGTCGGTGTCGACATTGAACCCAGTCATGTTGACAGAAATTGTGCATTGGATTATTCAATAAAACCCTTCTACCATAACGGACTCGTAGCGGTAGTATGGTGATACAGATGTACCCAGTGATGAAGAGTGATGTACAAGAATTCAGCTGCTGATTGATAGATGCGTTGTTGCCGAGAGTATTGGGCAAAACAAGTCTCAATAATGCAAAGTGCTAGATCACGCGCTCATGGATAGAGTGAGATGTGGGTTCGAGTCCCGCCTGACGCGAAAGTTTTGCACATCACTCTCCATTACTAGGTATATTTAAGAAAGAAATGGAAAAAAAACGCAATGGAGAACTGAATACATACCGAAGGGGCGAAGGTGACCTATGATTTTCTTCACATGTTCCTCAAGTGTCAATCTCTGCTTCAGCCAGGGTTCGATTTCGAAAGCACTGATTCGCGAATACTCTCATTTTCCACTAATCTGAGGTAACATCAATAGATGGAAGGCGTTAAAAAAAGCAACAACGCAGACCCGGAGCACTGGTTACCGTTTTAGTTTTGAGTATGTGAAGACGCCAACATCTCGTCCAGATAAAGCATGATCACAAATTTATCGCACAGCTTGCTGATTCTTGCTGCAAGAGATCTCATAAATTGACAACCGTACTAAATACTTACGTGCATCAGTCACCTTGCCAGAAGAATTCCCTCACAGCGTACATAAATCGGCTATCCCTTCGGCTACAAATAAAAGAGAGCTGCGCTCAATAGCATATTGACAAAACTGCTCTTGAAAGCAAGCGTAACTTTTTGGAAAAAGCAGGTTGATTCAACTAATTAAAAGATGCCACATAATTAAAAATACATTATATAATGTATAAAATATGTAGTTAAAAATATAAATATATCTGTCATAGTTCATAATGACCTATGTTATTTACAACATTGGATGGTTTGCCACCTCAACGTGGCTTATAAAAAATCTCGGTTCGCACTCTACGTGCGTCAGGGTTGACAAGCTCGCGTAAATTGAGAACGAATACAATATTATAGCTTCAAGGGAACGGTCGAACCTAGGATGGTGCTACTGATGAGTCCTGGTAGGATGAAACAGGCGCCTGCATAGCACTAGACGTTAATAGCTTGAAATGTGTTATATCCTTATCAGAATACAGTGTTCCCAGCCGGAATCCACTTAGGATCAAACCGGTGTGCCACGCAGTCTGGCAATAATATACACGTAGGTTATCAACTGACCACAACCTGCTAAACATTCCAGACTCCAGAAATTGCCAATACTGACCAGCAAACATTTATCCATTAGAATTTATTTAATTTAACTGCCTCTTGCGGTCATATAATGTTATAATATACCGAATGATAAAGAGTGATGTGCGAAACATCTGCGTCAAGTGGGATTCGAACCCACAACTCACCCTATTCGGAGGCGCGTGCTGAACCTGAACGATGTCAAATGAAATGAATTCTGATTAATCATAAATACCCGAAATCTGTTAGCATAAGTGGGTTTGATGTCGACAGCGACTACCCACGTGACCCACGACCGTTGACGGTTGGGTGTTGACAGATAAGGCGTTGTAGCGTCGAGTGCTGTCAAAACGAGCGTCAGTAGTGTTGGTGAAATGTGGCTTCAACTGCCATTTGAAGCAAATCCTTTGCACATCAGTCTTTATCAATTGGTAAACATATGTCCACTTAGGTGAAAACTGCGATGGATATTGTATCAATCTTCAGGACTTGTGAAAACGTATTGCCCCAACTAATAAGCGCCAAATTCATTGCTGGCAATTATAAAAGATACATAAATACGAGCAACAGAGGGATCACCTTCGCCGAGAGATGCCGTGAGTACTAGTCTGATTGTCAGCCATAATCCTTTTGATTAAGCATAGCCTTTGTTCCATATTAGTAGCGGCAGCGGCAGCTAAAGGCTCATTGTCCGTTTACGTTAGGTTGTGCTTTAGGAGCTGTTCCAATTAGTACCTCAAATAATTGAAGAAACTCGAGTTTATCTATATACTATCAGTATAATATTATAAAGTAATCATAGAAAATATTCGGAAGGAAACTTATGCGTTGAACGAACCAACAAAGGTTTCCGATGCTGAATAAGCGTACTTGGCTTACGATCAACTCTAACAATTGATGTTCCAAATACTCCTAAGATAATAGAATGGTAAACAAGATTTCGATCTCGGGCGGGAGTTGAACCCGCGCGTTTCATCTATACCGAGGACACGTGCTACCACTACACTACCGAGGTCGACGCTTAATCACCATATTCTCAAACATTTTTCTATCATAGCTATCAGCCATCAATCATTAACAAGTTTGGTCGGGTAAGCAATATCGAGAATGAGTGGTGAGAAAGCGGTTACCTCTGTGGTGTAGTGGTGGCACGCGCTCCTTGATACGGATGGGATACGAGGTGAACTCCCGTCCGAGACCGGATTTTCGCTTACCACTCAATTCTCTTAGGAGTATTTGAAATATCATAACACTGCGAAAAAGCAATAAGAACATAAGAAACTTTCGAATTATTCAACAATTCGTACAAAAAACGTTGGAACTCAAAGATTCACGCTAAAATAGAACATAGCCCAAAACTAATTCTTTAGAAACAAAAATTTTCCTTGCGTCTACTCCTTTTCGGGGTGATTCAATAGGAATGCAGTATCCCCGTCCCTCATATGTCATCACTGTGCCTACGTCAACAAATTCAATTCAAAACTCCTATATTATCAGAATTCATTTCAAAAATTAGGAACAATGACGTCTTTAAAGAATTCCATATATCTTAAAAGCGACAGTGTGAAGTCTGTCCCATAGTTTGGCCCGTTCAGAGATTTTTAAGGGTTTCAATCTTTGAGAACAAACTGATCATCGTCACCACGAATTTGTTCAATATCTCACTTATCGTGCGGAAAGTGTAGTGTCCATACGGATTTGAACAGTTCTTCAAATGAAAAAGCTCAGTTGATCACTTTAATAGTTTGAAGTTTTTCTTAACAACAGAGCGATAACCGCTAATAACCTTATGCGCCCCACCTTCTTTGTATCCTTAGAGAAAATATAGATTTAAACGAGGACACGCAGATATCGACGTCAAGTTCGGCAGTACGTTAGGTTTCGAAAACTGACTGAAATGCACGCGAAATTAGAAAAAAAGCATTGAAATGGGTATGAATACGCAAGTACATCCACCGCTGATCCCGGTCAGGCACAAGGGATTGCACTAAAAAAATATTTGAAAAATATAGAAAATGAAACAAAAACAAAAAAAGTGAGATAAATGTATTGAAATAGTGTAGTAAAAAAGGAGAAGTATATCACCATCATTTATCAGATCCAACTGTCCTTATTCAGTTGCTAGTTGGTATGAGAAAAACGATATAAACAAGCACATCTAAATTTTAATAAAATTCCACGAAATATCACAGAAATGGTAAGAAGATAGTCGTTGAAAAGGGACTATATGTGAGAAAACATTCAGGCACTAGTAGCCAACATAACCATCGATCTATTGTTCTCACTGTTCACCCAGTCGACTCTTACGAAATCCGCCATCCCAGAAGAATACTACACTGAGAGAACGCCCACTTGACAATGTCAAAGCTAGTAAGTCGAGTTGACGGCACATATGAAGATGCTGTGGTCGCTTCTATCATTCGTTACAACAAATCCGTTCAGAAGTTCGTGGTGAGTCAAGATAAATTCGGCAAATCTAATGACTTTTTAACCCATATTCGTATTTCTAAGAGGATAGCTGTTCACATGGTAATCACATGAAGGCAAAATCCACACAGACCATACGGCAAAGCGAATAATCGGCTTTTGAATCTTTCTAAAACCGGATGAAAATCACATCGTAATAAAGAAAATTCAAAAATATGAAGTGGTCCGATTCTTTCCCGGGCAAAGGTAGTTGCTAAACATATGAAGAAGTATCGGTACGACATTTAGTCACCAATAATTCTTTATTTTTTACCACTTTCGATGGTGATATGATGTTATAACAATAAACCCGATAATGTTGAGTGATACGCAAAGTTACGGACGTCGGCTGGGATTCGAACCCCGTCATAATCTTTCCGTGGCGCGCTAACTTATCACACTGCCGAGGCTCTTCTGAGCGGCACAAGATCAATTTTTCAATAATTTTCGCGAGTATGTTGTTGCGAAATTCACGGCATCAAATGTAAAGCGGTCCGATTCTCCGAGCCAGCGTTGTTGCGAAATCGACGCACAGCCTCGAGCGAGTCGTTCACCTCTCGGTGCGAATGGCGCAAAAATTTGAAATAGTTTTTTCGACTGCAATTTTGACCTGCCTGTAAAAATCGCTCGTAATTCGTGTTGTCTTTCTTCTTTCTTATCTTTGCATCTATAAAGATGATTTTTTTCCGCAATTTGATGAGTTTAGAATGAAAACGTCACTGCTGTGTTCTCTGCTCTCTTTGCCGAGTTTTTGTAGAGATTCAAATAGTTAAAGTGGATTTAAATCTCGAATTGTTCCAGAAAATTATCGGCACGATTTGCTAACAATCAGTTTTGGCTTTCGCTTCGCATGGTGGCTATGGATTTTTTAGCAAAGCAATGGGAAAAGTGAGGTATACAAGTGCTTTTTGTTCTTTAGATAATCTTTGTGCTTTGACGGTAGCAAGTGGTTTTAGGACTCTCTCTACAAGGTCATCAAAGGAAGGTATATAGGCGATGCATACGTCGTACAATGTAGGCCATGCAGGAATTAACGGCGACGGAATGGGCTTAGGTAAAACATGTCAGTTTAGACGACTGTTCCTTGCCTTCTACGTGGACTTTCAGATTTGTTTGAAATTGAGATAGGTCTTAGGGGATTCTCCCTTCAGGAATTCAGTGTTTTACTCCATTTTCTGCGTTAATCTTACTAACAGTTCAAGTTAGATTTTACCATATCTCTTCATTGTTTCATAAGATCATTTTGGAATTTTGGAAAGCACCATCAGCAAGATATCCGTTATAATCGCTTTTGATGACGATCGAGCAATAGAATTAAGTTTCAGGCTATCGTTTTAATGACGAGATTGCTAATGGACGGGAAAGGACCATTCCTCGTTCTATCTCCGCTGTCTGTGTGCCGTCATTGCATGTGAGAAATTTAAAGGTACTTCCCTTCTATCGTTGTTTAAAATTCGAAAGACTCCCTTCGCACCTACTTTTCGTTCTGTTTGGTTCAGGTTTTCCTGTGATAGACTTCACTCAGTTGGCTACAGCGATAACGGTGAGAAGCGAGCCGGTGTGCTCAAAAACCTCAAGAAGTTGGAGAAAAACACAGTGTTTATCGTTCCATATCATGTGAGTGCAATCTATACGAGTCTGAGATCATTTTTTTTAGAGAATTTTATCTTTGTTCAGAGTTATTTTTGTTTTTTAATTTGATATTATTCATTTGTTTCGTAGTGAGTCTGCGATAGTTAAGAATCTACAAACGAGGTCTCATTTAAAGTTCGAAATTTTTATTGTATATGAGGTGCACGCTATCAAAAACCGGAACTGTCTACTGGTTAAGAATCTGAAACCTGTAGGTCGTTCTTGTGTTTCGTGTTTACATTATTTAGTCGCTTCTTAGAGAGCAGACAGTACCAATGTTTTCACGGACATTTCTCCTTTTACTTATATGATTATGTTGCTCTAGGCACTGTTCCAAGTCAATCCTCTAAGCCTATGCGGATGGCAGCATAATCGGTATCGCCAGTTGCGCGCGCTTTTCGTTCTTCAACAGAAATTTTTTTTTGTTTCAAAAAGTACTGTAGGTTCTTTGCACCATTCTGAAAGAACATGATTTTCTTCAGAAGTCTGTATACATTTTGTACATATATAACTCCTATGTGCAAAGAAAATTTCGTATGTGAAGCGTAATTATTTATGTGCTCTCACAGTGCGCTGTAAAATCCTTTCAGAGAAGCAGTTTAAGCTCCTAATTCATCGATATTTGAGTTATCTACTGAGCTTAGCGCAGTCTAATGAAAAGTAATCTACAGAGTTTAGCTAAGCAAATAAGGTAAACCAAGTGTGAAACATAATTTTGTTTTTGCTGCTACAGATTACTATAAAGGCCTTTTTAAAAACCCAGCAAAGCATGGGAATCTCCAAAATTAAGCTTTCGATCGACTACTCAAATTATGAATAAAAAGCTTCGTTTAGCGAAAAAAAAAACCTTTGCAATTTCTAGGGTCAAAATGATTCTCATTGTCCGCAAAGAGTCTGGAAAGAGAGGTGGAATCGCTGCGCTTGACTTTGTCATTTGATTAGGTTTCTCCGTTTCACGAAGAAAAACCTCTAGGTTTCTCGTATTACTCTGATATTCTGCGAATCACTCTACATGCTCATATACCATCAGTGCATACTTAACTCTTAGATGTAAAGAAAACTCCTAGTGCGTGCATGATATTCTCTTCATTGATGCAGCTCACCTAGAAGGCCATTTGAGATGACAAGCCTCGGGGAAGATTCGTAATTTTTCAAGATATCGAATGACTATTGAAAATCCAGTAGAAAGCCAATTATAGACATTAGCCGAACAATCAATGCGCGCCAAAGGTTAAATGTAGTATTGTCTTGGCTGCTGCAATGCACTAAGAAGTCGTTTCCATAGACCAAATACAGTATAAAAATTCTGTTCTTATGCCGTCGAAATCAGTACCAAACTTCCAGCAGGAAAGCTATGTTTGGTGAAAAAGCCGAGGAAACACATGTGTTTTGTACGCAATGCACTCCATCCCCAGTGGTTGACTAACTCTTGTTTTTCTTTTTTGATTAAAGAATTAGCTGCTGTTACTTTTTGCAAATAGTACGACACTGCTTCGTCAACGAATGCTCTCTGAGGAATGGTCTTAATTTTTAAATTAACTTTTTGTTCCAAACCGATCACAAATGTGGTGGTGCATCACTCTGTAATCCGCTAACATTCGACACTTTATCTCTTTCCATGATGTCGTTTAGTGTAGATGGCTTCTGGGGAAAAAGTGATGAATAACGAAGTTGTTTATGTTTTCAGTATAAATCGCATGCATGCTCTTTGCTGGTGACTGGATTTAAAATAAATTGGATGAACCGTTTTCCCTTCTTACCTTCGCCGATTCCGTACGTTCATCTTCCGAATTTTCCATTTATGCAATCTTTCTTAACAACTGCCACTGTTGAGTTGTTGGGAAAAGTTTTATTCTCTCTTGTTATGACTATCCGATGGTCATTTCCCGCCTATTTTAGATAGAATTTGACGATACGGCTGCGAACAGAATTAACTTTTTCTTAAAGTACAAAGAAGCGGAGAACATAGAGAGTTTGAAGGAATTCTCTTGAAGTGTATGATTCGACAAACAAAAGGCATAATTTGCAAGAATCTACCATTATGTGATCAGGTATTTTAGTGTGTAAATTTAGAAATTTTTCTGTTGTAAAAAGTTGTGTATGCTTCAGGTAATCATTTACCACAATATCAGCGATTTGCAGAAGCTCTACGCGGACATCGTATCAAGAGATCATGGTGTGTTTTTATAGATGAATCTCGTCCAATGCAGCGGTATCTCTCTTTTTTTTTAAGAGAATCTAATCACTTTGACGGGTGGTAAAAACCAATCGCTGCTCAACTTACACATGCAGTTACTAAAATGTGCAGCACAGCCATACTTATTTCCAGATGAGTTTGCTGCTTCTAGTAAGACATGTAGTATACTGCAGATGTATTGCTTTTTTTTTGGCTGACCTACCATTGAATGTGCAACTTAACCCTTTTACGACCACGGGTATTAATTCTGGTACACGCGCCCCTACTTCTTTTGGGTGCAGTGTGTACAGGTTACTATGCACATGGCTCTTCAGATTTCGCCCTTCAAAACCCTTTTTGATCCCTTCAAACACTCTTTTCCCACTATGTGACTGAACAAGAGACTGACGTTTACAGGGATTTAGTCCACTACCCTTCACTGAACACTCGATAGAAAGTACATACTGATTTCAGCGCGCATTTCGAGTTCGTGCCAATGGCATAGTTTTTATTCCGTACGCTCATAGTGTGATTGGTTCATCGTGAAATGGCTGAGAACAAAAAGATCCTCAATATTTTCTTATGTTTTTTCCATTTAGGTGTCGAACCAGAGCCGTTTGTAGAAGGAGAGCATATTGTTGAAGCTATCGGGAAGTTTCATGTGTGTCAATCTTCATAATTCCCAGATCTATACCGAAATAGGAACTATCTCTGAAAAACTGGCTTTTGTTGGTTCTTGTAGAAGCACTTGGTTGGTATCAATGAACAGGCTCTCGAAATGAATTATATCCGACGATTTTACTCGATTTGAGCAATCAGAGCATCACTGTTCACTGCATTTGAATAGTTTCAATGTAGTAACCAGTAATCAGTTGTAGAACGGTAGACTTATCTCGTCAAATAGTCATTCTTTTCTTCTGTTCTAAGTCTAGAAATATACCTGAAGAGCGCTTAAGAAGCTTTGAAGAAATGGTTTTAAAGAGCCAATTCAAAGAGCTGCGTGTGTGAAAACCAGCACACGCCGTACCGAAAGAATTAATATGCAATCCGAATTCATTTTATTTCACCGCGTATTACGGTGGTATGATGTTAAAATAAACCCAATAGTGTAGAGTGATGTGCAAAAACATTTGCGTCAGCCTGGATTCTAACCCAAATCTTACTCTTTCCAGGAGCGGATGTTGAACCGTTGCACCACTGACGCTTCAGCACACAGTCCCGGAAAGAGTGAGATCTGGGTTCGAATCCCGGCTGAGGCAAATGATTTTGCACATCACTTTACACTATTGAATAATATGCAGATATACTCATCCACCTCTTCTCATCCAGAGATAGGATAGTTGGACGTTGAATGCTGGAAGTGGGAGGGAAAAGCATATTTGCATGTATTTGATTTCTACCTTAGATAACTGTTTGACCTGAGGACGCACTTAACGCATTGATCAGTGTGCGCAGTAAACTTTCTTTCACTAACATAAGTTGCACTGAATTTTTTTTTCTTTTGAACACAAATATTTCGAGTTGGTTGTTTGCACTGAGAACAGTTGAAATGTGTCATAGTGATATTCAAATAAGAAGCCGGTTTATTTTCTTCTTGTTAACTGTCAGAGATTTCTGGATAGCTAGAGTAGCTGATGAGCTAGAGACTTAATAATTCTAAAGATGCTTTATCACTTCAAAAAAAGAAATTTTTCATGAAAAATGTCATCGATTCGAATATCTTTGAAGGTTTAAACTTCTCAAGCATATTTAACCTCTCGACATAAGAGGGAAACATTTGCCAGGAAGATATATATTAACTTTGAGGCAGTGGTAGAGAAATACTACAGAGCATGTAGGAAACCTTGGTGACTTTTTTTTCAAACACTGTAAAGTTTGGACGGTAAACACCGTGAGAGCGTATTCATCTTCTTCTTCTGGCAAAATTGCTTCCACGGCCTTGTTATTGACATGATCAGGTGGACACAAAGTCATGTGCTATCAGCAAAGACATAAAGGAGAAAACATAAAGATCTTGGCGATAACCAATCCCTAAGAGATACACCATGCACGCGTCTTCAATTTTTAGCTTTGTTTGAGGTGACTGAATGCAATTCTGGGCTTTATGATGACTCGCAGTGACGTGCCGATTTGTCAAATCAGTGCTGCTTGTCTTCCACACAAGTCTGGTACCAATTTACCGATCCCATGGAGATGAGGGGCTGCATGAGCCAAGAGCGCGAGATCGAACTATCGACCTTGTATGCGACGCGAAGTATCTTTGATGACTACGCCATGTGCGCTCTTAGCAAAGTTGTATGGACTGAAGTTGTTAGTGGCAGATTCCTATGCGATATTGAACACACTAAACTTTGATAGCATTTCAATGATCAATGTATTTTGGTGTGAACTTCTGAAGTGAAAATCAACAAGCCTAGTAGAAAATTCCCTACCCTAGATGGCTAGGAAAGAAAAACTTACCTCACTTTTGCAGCTACTCGATCGCTTACTTCTTTTTTTTTTTTAAGGAAAACAGCAACCGTTGTTCAGATTTCAAATAATTCACAGTATTTTCAGATATTTTGCAAGATTATTTGAATCTTAGAGGTATCTTTGAATGTTTTCTTTTTATCCAAGATGTGCAACGTTCTGGCTGTGATACTCAACAATTGCAGGTTATAACTATGAGCGAATACATCGGCGTATTTTTACAGAACACTACACAGCTATAATGATTTCCAGTCATATGCGACGGAAAAGGTCACATGGAAAAATAAACGGAAAAGACGAACGGACGAAGGTGTGGTTTTTGAGATTATACTTTTTTTTTGATTGTTTTATCATATGGCTAGCCTTCATCCAACCTCAAGAGATCTTTAGTTCAGTTTCGATTTGATAGAATTGGAGATCATGTATCAAGTCGTTGATCAGACATAGGAATACGAAATGATCTTGGTGTTGGTTGTCGAATTAGCCGTCCTTCCTGATTTAAGCAATAGTTGTGCTGGGCAGTATCGCAAATTTCTGTTCAAATCGAGCGTAGTTAACCGTTTTAACGCAGAGTAGACGGCGTTACTTTTTAAATAATTGAATGATTTGGGACATTCAAGATTCAACATTGTCACTTTCTGTAACCAAAATTCTGCCTCTCTAGTCATTGTGTTCGAAGTACAAGTGACGATGAAAAAATGTTTTAAAAGCAACAACTTGAGTCAAAACATAATACTTTGAAGACTCTTGTATTTGGTAAAGTTGTTCACATCCCGATAGTTAGTGACGATTTTCATTTGGACTAGTGTAATTCACCATGAATTGAGATATACTCGATAAAAAATTTGAAAGTACAACTGCGAATGTTTGTGAGTTGAAATTAGCTCATACACCAATCGAACGAGCGGCATTTTACGTCTTTTGTTAACCTTTGCGTCGATAGTCAGGCGACGTCGCGCTGTAGCTTGCGCGACACTCCTAGAGGGCGTCTCTAACTCCCAGCGGCTCTAACCTCTGCGTGGCAGACTGTCTGTCGCATTCCTGTTTGCCAGTCGACAACCGTCCATCGGAAAGAAGATTACTGGTTCCTTCCCCCACCACAATACTTTATTGCGGGTTTTTTTTGACGTTATCTCTTTGTTTTTACTATAATACGCTCGAATTACTGACACACCAAATCACACCATATCTTATATTCTTTTGAGGACCAGCGTTGATAGGCAGGCGGCGTTGCGCCGTCGCTTGCGCAGCACATGTAGAGAGTAGCATCTGCGTCTGCGGGAATGTCATGCTGTTTGCTTCGGCGTTCCCACGAGCGCCTTCATTCCAACGACACGAATCGCCGCCGTTGCAGTAGCTGATTGAGACCGTGAGAAAACGAAAGTGAGAAAAAGACAGAAAAGAGTACGCCATGAGTATGGACAATTTGTTCTTGGGAAGCAGCCAGAGGCTGTAACTTAAAGAAAATGACAAGATTATGCAAAAACAATTACAAATCAAGGCTTGTTTGATTGGAATGATCTTGCAGATTACAGTAGAATTCCACTCTAACGACTTCGCTCTAGAATTTTTCGATTAACCTCAACTATGAACATTATTGATATTCACGTACTCTAATTACTCCTTTTAGACCTCCATTCTTTTGAAATGATTGCCTGCACCTCGTTCAGTTCACATCTCTTCGAATAACTTCATTGAGAGCACGTGTAGCTGTCTTCGGAAGACCCATCAGTACATGGGACGCCTCTGGTTTGTCTTACTAATTCCGCAGGGATGGATGGCTGGGTGAGCCATGAGCACGAGATTAAGCCAACAATCTTGTGTGTGACGCAGAGCACCTAACTGCCGCGCCATATGCTCTTCTTTTACTGAAAATGGCTAAATAGAAGCTATTTTCACTCAAAACTCGTTATGAAAGTGTGTTCACTAACATTCTACGTTTTGGTAGAGATGAAATTTTTCTATTATCGAAAGCTAACCGTATAAAATACTAAAAAATCGCTGTCAAGTTAACAACGCACTTCGAAAGCAAAACGTTCAAAACTGTCGTTTATGATACAAACACTCAATATTGTCGGTTTTTTGAACGCAAAAGTTTCCCTAGATTTCTTTCATCAGTCGTTTAGTCTACTTAACCCATAGGTTACGGCGGGTTTCGTTTATGCTACGCTGTCTTTAATTACCCTTTCACGATTATGCCTACACTTTTACGTACGTGGAGCCTTTTTAAATGACTTTTAATACCATTTTTTCAAGCCTCTTCAGCTTTCTTCAATGGACCTTCCTGTGGGCGGCTCGAGTGCGACTGATCCATCAGATTGTTCTCACCAGCTTTGAACTTCTCGAACCACTTCCTATCCGTCGTCACTGTAACTGTATCATCGCCTCAAGCTCCCACTGATCTTGTGCGCCGCCGCATGATTATTAAGCGAATTTGCTCCCACGATAGCTCCATCTTGAAGCAAGAGGCAAGTTGTTTAGCAAAATGCTTATTAGAAATCGCGCAATTCAAGGATAACAAAACTTTGCAATTTCATACACTTCTGGTTAATAAATCTAGTGTTTATTGCTCAACTTATGGAACGACTTAATAATACAACATCACGCAAAGTTTTTTTTTCCGAAACAAGAGAAATTTTATGAAATAATGAAAGTCGTGCGCCTCTTGCGATAACTGATCTACTGCCGACCGAAGGGCTGATTAACCTGTTTAGGATGACGTTTGCCTCTTTAAGAACACGACTATTCAAAGTTCTTTTTCCTCAACGGCTATTTACCTAGATCTTAGTAACGAATCAAAAGCATAAGTCTTGGCGATTTGAGTCCTAAACTTGTTTTTGAAAAGGCTTTCTCACTACGTTGTTGCACCGAAAATAAGGCTACATTTCACACTCGGCTCGCATTTTTCGCCAGACTGGAGATTGTAGAAGGCTCTTCATCTAAAGCTTAGTAACCCTTTGGTAATATAAATTTTAGGAACAAAACGAGGTTTAATTCATAGAAAAGTTTCCATTTAGTGCTGTAATATGCGAAAAGAAGAGCACGTCTCACACTCGATATTTCCTGCGCACGTAAGAGTTATATATGGATAAGAGCATAGTAGCGTGCAGAGGAAGTCATAGAGTAGCAGAACCATCCAAAATCCAGAGTTTTTTTTAACGATTAAAAAATTCTAGTTGAGTGACAAAATCACTTGCCCCTTGCGAATTGCACTGCGCGATCGATTAACTGCAGTCGCGACCGAGTTAAGCAGTGACTGCATATGATTACGGACAGGGCAAGTGTCTTTCTTCACACGTCTTTTCATGCACCAAAACATAGGATGGTGTGTAGAAGAACACGAAACAGACAGAGAATAAAAGAAAGTCAGAAATTTTCCCAACATGCAGAGAAACGCCGACCGATGAAAGGAAGATTACAATAGAGTTATATGGGACTAGATCACTTCTCGTCGAAACCTAAATCAAGCGCCGTCGCGAGAGTGCTGAAGTGAACTACTTGGCATATTTGTTGCTTGTGGAGTAAGAAAAGAGCAGCCTGAGAAAATAACGGAAATGCTTCAACTCATGGTTAGAAGTAAATGAAGAAAATCGATTTTATTTGCTAATGAAAGTGGGGAAGTGCTGCGCTACTAATTTAACATTTTTAGACAGACGAAGATCTAGAAAGTTTTATTGGGATAACAAGCGAATACGGAGAGCGCTCACCTATAAAAAATGACTAAGAGAGTCAGGTCATCAAAATTTACAAAATCGATTTTTTTCGATTCTACTAACCAGTACTATGTTTCTTGTTTTTCATCGTAGTGGGAGTATTCCACAGTAAAGTTAGAAACAAGGGTCAACCTTGTGATCATTTGTTTGTTCTAGATACCAGCAGAACTGCGACTAGATACAGACGAAATGGAAATTGGATACGGAAATAACCATCGTGTGTTCGAGGGACGCAATTACCGAGTCTCGGTCAAGGATGAGGCAACTTTTGAAGAACTACGTCTTTTACGTCGTTTAGGTCAGAAGATGAGAAAAATCAAATGTATCATAAAGAAGTTTTGCGTATGTTTTTACTATTCAGAGGCACGAAGATCATCCTGGAACGTATCGACGCAGGTTCAAACTATCCGCGGCCAGTTTATATAATCTTCCGTAAAGCCTAACACAACGAATATGTTGGCAAAACGGGTAGGCCACTCTGTGTGGACATAGAATAACACTTAGTCGGCAGACCTAGAGGTGTATCAAATGCCCTACTAGACGGTTCATCAGGCACTAAAAATATTACAGAGAAGATTTTGAAGTATTAGGTTATTTCACGATTTTTTTCGCACAATTGTTCTGCTCAATTCTTTATTTTTCATTCGGGTTACTGTCAAAAGGTTGTGGCACGATGCAGAATGTTCCAGCATCTTGGCCGTAGGAGCGTAGAGCCGTGCTCGCCATCGAAATAGAATGGGCTACCACAAAGTGATGTGTCGACGGATTTCTCATGCTATTGATTGATCACGAGCGCGCTACAATTATGACCATCTTCCAAAGTCTGCGAAAGTCTTCTCACGTGACCGCACAGGTGCGACTTTCTTTGATTGATCATCGCTGGATATGAGTACTGGATCTACCACGAGAGCAATACGCTCCTCTACCACGAGAACAATACGCGCCGATCCTCTTCTACTTTGTGCCGCGCGGTAAAGACCCGCTATCTCAATTAAAGCTCGAATTCCATGCTCGGACTGATTTGGTCTCAGTTTTTTGGGATTGACAAGGCTTATTGTTTTAGAAAGTACTCGACAACAGGCAACATTAATCGCCAACGTTTACGGGATACAACTCCAGAATTTGGGCGCAGCAGTGTGAGCAAGAGAAGCGTCCGAAACGACTCAGTGTCATCCCTCTCCAGCATAACGGTTGGCCTCATATTGCGTCGACTCGTCACATTTTGGAAGAACTGGACTGGACTACTATATCACAATCACGATATAGCTCTGATATTGCTCCATGCAACTGCCATTTCTTCCTCACCGTGAAGCAGCATCTGAGGAAGAAAAAAATCGTAATACTATAACCAGTTTGAAAGCGACCACACCGACTACTTTGATCGCCGGTCTCATTTTTTCTGTGAGAGAGGCATCTAGTCTTTGTTCACTGACAGGTTACATATTGCTGATAATAATGGTGATTATGCTGATAATTGATTGATATAATCAAATAAGTAAAAAAGGAATTAAGAATAGTGGTGAAATGTGACAGAATTATGGGACAACCTGTAGAAATAGTTATCGCATGGGAATATAAAACTTTTTAGATGAGGTCCGTCAATCTAGACGTGAGTCGCTATTTTTCTTGGAATTAGGGTGGTTCAAATCACCAAGTCATAGACCACTGAAAACGATATTCGCCGAAACGTCAACTGTTCAGGTGAATTGTTTTATAACAAACTTGTGTTTGACTCCCGGAAAAGAATCTGTGAATCATATATATATATATATATATATATATATGTATGTTTATGTGTTCATATGTATGTTTATGTGTGCATATATATGTATATATATATATATATATATATATATATGTACATATGCATACATATACGAACACATACGCGTATCATAAATGTATTTGAACATGTATATATCTATACATATACGTATATATACATATACACATATGTACAAATACAAATGTATATATACATGTTTATACACATTTATGATACGCGTATGTGTTCATATGTATATGTGTGCCTATATATGTATATACATGTACATATGCATACATATACATACATATGAACACATACGCGTATCATAAATGTATATGAACATGTATATGTCTATACATATACGTATATATACATATACACATATGTACAAATACAAATGTATATATATATATATATATATATAGTATATATACATATACACATATGTACAAATACAAATGTATATATACGTGTTTATACACATTTATGATACGCGTATGTGTTCATGTGTATGTATATGTGTGCCTATATGTGTATATACATGTACATATGCATACATATACATATATATGAACACATACGCGTATAATAAATGTATATGAACATGTATATATCTATACATATACGTTTATATACATATACACATATGTACAAATACAAATGTATATTATATACATGTTTATACACATTTATGATACGCGTATGTGTTCATATGTATATGTGTGCCTATATATGTATATACATGTACATATGCATACATATCATACATATGAACACATACGCGTATCATAAATGTATATGAACATGTATATGTCTATACATATACGTATATATACATATACACATATGTACAAATACAAATGTATATATATATATATATATATATATATATATATATATACATGTTCATATACATTTATGATACGCGTATGTGTTCATATGTATGCATATGCACGCATATACATATATATACATATATATGTATATATGTAGATATATGCATATATGTATACATATGTATGCGTTCACCATCTGTCGCTCACATCGCAGAAAGCGTGATAACAAAATAACTGCCTCGTTGCTGTATTGGTTTAGCACATGTCTGCAATATGGGTGAAGCACGAAATCAACCCTGAGGTCTTGATTTTTGCGTACTGATTCGCATTATTATTGGATTTTCCGATGTTCCACAATGTGCGAGTAATGTTTACGCTATCGGCGAATGCGGAAGAGATGGTCGTGTTGTCAGCGAGTCTCTTTGAGATGTTTGACTATTGATTTTAAGTCTTCTTCCTGTACACTTAGAACGCTGTGGAACGAAGTCGCTAACGAAGTATAATATGCGAATGCAGAGTGAAGACTGTTTTTAAGTGTTAAGATTTTACGTAGTTTAATGTCTCCATTTGCTCATGAACCCTCTAAGACACTCTACCCACAAAGGCGAAGCTCTGCTCAGAGAAAAATCACTGGATTAGCGCTTGACTGTTGCCTTGATTCAAGCAGTTCGTAGTTCCCACCTTCTGTGTGTGCAATGTCCGTGATTGACCTCTTCTCAGATTCATCGTATTGCGTTTTAATACACTTGTTTGATCTTAAAATAAGCTTTGGCACTAGATCAGTAAACAAAAAATATCAACTAGAAGTAATAAAGACTGCTGAACAACACTATTCAAAGTATGTTCCATCAGCCTGAACACTTTTCTGCCATCTTTCAGACAACAAATTAATACCGCTTTCTGTACAGTTTTTTGAGCTTTCTTTTCGTACTAAATTTATTCATACTTGCCGCAACATGACCGCATTATCGCATTTCGCTGTTTCATGCGTATGAATTGGGACGCGGTGCACTGACCGCCGTTGGGAACATCAATCGTACAAAGGCTCAGGCATTTGTATCCAGGCGAACAGCGTTTCGGTTCCTTGCTGAGTTTCGCCATGATATCATGAGGCCATCATGCGGCAAGGGACGGACAAATTTTTTATCAAAAAAGCTCAGAAAATTCTGCACAAGGCAGCAATGCTTTATTGCCTAAGAGATGGCAGGAATGTGTTAGGGATGATGGAGCATACTTTGAATAGTGTTTTCAAACAATTCTAATTACTTTTGGTCAATAAATTTGGTGTTTATTGCTCTAGTGCCAAAACTTATGAGAAGACCTAATTTTGACGGTTCCATACCTTCTAGTTTCATACTTTCCTTCATAAGGTGTCATCATCTACATCAGGGAAGGCTTTACAATATAACAATCAATAACGTCTAGAATTACGTTGTTGCAGTCCATATGTCATATAATCTTCCTATTCCAGTTACTGATGAAATTGCAGATAACAATAAGATCGAGGTAAGACGGGCTTTATCTCTAGGTATATGGATATATTTACATATGCATATATATGTATATATACATACATATAGGCACATGTATATTTGCATGTATATATATTTATATATATACGTACATATATTAATCTTAGAATTCTTTTTATACGACACTTTGCCTCAAGCGGAGCTCGATCTCGCATTTCAATCTTGCAGTCTCGAGTCCCGCTTCAAGCAAACGTTTTGCACATCACTTTACTTCGCTGGATATATGCGATGTAGACATATATACACAGATATATACACATAAGTATATGTATAAGTATGTTTATATATGTATAAACCCATGCATATATGCAGGGTGCAAGAAATGTTCGGTCAATTTTGTGTCTTGTTGATTTTAGCGTTGATGTGATGTTTTTTTCCTCCAGCTCTGATGATCTTATCAAGTTCTTTGTTGAATTCTCATTCGATTGATCTTATAGAGCTTGCTGAATACTAATAGTAATCTGATAATCTGATAATATGTTTTGCGCCTTTCATGAGGTGCTTTTATACTTACTGTACTTATCTGAACAACTAAACCCAAGTTTGAGAAAAGTGGTGGCAGTTTTTCGTTATCAAGAATAATTTGGAATCTGAAGATTAGACAGATATAGAATACAGCTATGACGAAAAGAAAAGGCTGAAGGCATTGGGATTGAACGATGAGCGATGTGATTCGCTGCTGTTTTGAAGGGCTAAAAGGTCTCATCGAAAACTGTTTATGACAAGCGGGTCAACCTTTGAGAAAAATAGCAAACAATCTTTCAAACTTGTATAAGTTAGGCGATAGTAACGACGAGGATGTAGCTGCGGACTTACCTTAAAGGAGAGGTAAGACGATAAAGAAAGGAGCCAATATGGTACTACCGTTGCAACTCACTCGAAGGATGACGAAGATGACGAAATTCGTAATAATCATGACAGTCATCAGGGACTGGATGAAGACGTCAAGTTGAATGAAGAAGAAAAGCTGAGTAGTAGCGGTAGTGATGATGGACGTCCTATTGATCTTGAGTGTAGTGAAGGTAGCATAGCTTCACATTCTAATGGGACTCGGCTCTCGATGGTTCTGTCTGTCGAATCATCATCTACTTGCCTGATTTTGGTTGTGAGCAGCTTGCCGAAGAAGATAAATACTGTCCAAAGCCTAAGCTCAGCAAGCCGATCGAAGATTATGTTGGCGAAGAATTATACGACAAGACAGGATTGGCAAAGAAGATATCAAGTATCATTATATTAGATTATCGTTGTTTAACTTTGGACAAAAATCATGGCCCGCAATCATTTTCCGGCTTCTATGATGTTCTGGGACGGTGTTTGTGCCACCGCAAGGTCACCGTTGATCTTCATCAACGGACACCTCTAAATCAGCTCTGTCACCTATCAGCAGCAAGCTTTACAGGCGAACTGGAGCCCTTGGATTACTTTACATTTCGGCGTTTTCGGATTTACGCTTCAGCAATACTGGGCTCCTGCGCAATCGGGCCACTCAACGATCAAAATGTGTGAAAAGCAATTTACTGGCTTTTGAGGCAATGATATTCGTTCTTGAAGCTCTCCTTAGTCAACCTATTGACTTTTCTGGGTGGTCTATACTGGAAGAAGTCTCGGCTACTTGCTGCACTACCGTGGACGCTCCTAAAACGTCTTTGACAGGCACTTGAGACGAAGTCTAGGTGAAAACGTGTGCGAGCTCCGTTGAAACAAGCTACTTCGTAAATGTACAGAGGTCAAAGGAGGCAATCTGGGAAGTTGCTCCGAATTTTTTTGTTTGTTGTTGTAATTGTCGATCTATCAAACGCAGTTATGTTTTCAGCTAAATAAATTCATCTGTTTATGCAGTAGCTTTTTCAATGTTGAAATATCTGAAAAATCTTTGCGAAGATTTCTTTTTGTAAACATGATAAAAAGTCAGATTTCAAAAGCGCAATTACAAGCGGCCATACCTTCCTTATTCAACTATAGTCGATTCGTGGAAAGATGCTGTTATCAAAAACATCACGAGGAAAACGAGGCCTATTCAACTTCTTCACGCCAGAGTCATAGAGGCTAGAAGTCGGATAGTTACCAAAGCAGTATCTTCTTCTGTTTAACCACTCCGAGGTGTTATCGATATTAATTATTGAATATCAGCGAACCATATGACGATAGTTAATAATGCAGCACGAATATTACAACAGTCGTGCTGCATTGTTAACTGTATTGTTATATGCTTCGCTGATATTCAATAAATAATATCGATAACACCTCGGAGCGGCTAAACAGAAGAAGATACTGATTTATTCAAACTATGCCGAGGTTAATAGATAGTCGTCCTAGGAGTTACCAAAACATTAATCGCCATAGGCATACGAGCAGATACGGATAGAATAAACCTGAACGATCGAAACAGTAATGTGGATTTACAGATCAAAAGGCATTGTAAAACTTTACGGAAAGACGATAATAGAAAATCTCAAGTGTAGACGAGCTTTAGTTACGAACGAATTACAGAGGCGAATGGGAAGAGCATTCGCAAAACTTGTTAAAACTTTGCTGATTACAAACATGATGGTCCTTCCCCGATGGCAAGACGGGACAGTTCATTTGCAGCTTTCAGGAAGGAAATGAAAAGATCATCAATCATTACTCTTCGGATCTCTACAGCAGTCACGTGCTCCTTCTACTATCTGAGATGGAGGCGAATGGATCTGTTGCCCCCTTGATGTCTCCTTCCGCAGTTCTTCATACTATTTTACTTGTGGAAAATCGAGCAACACCTGCCTCGACAGCATATACCTGAACTCTCGAAAACCTTCCATTGGAACTCATCAACACAATTATTGTTGTTTACAAGATACCCTCTCAGAAAGCAGGGTTGATATTTGATGGCAAACCAGTAGGACCGTGCTATAGTTTAGAAAAAAAATACGTTCAGGATGTCAGCTGCTATAGATTAATCTCCCTGCTCTCGATCGTCTCATAAACTCTTTGTTCGAGTTGTTCTGAACGGAATCGAGATTACTTTAAACGAGCGTCAACCTTGATAAACAAGCAGGGCCTTTCGAAATGGATCAGTACCGCAGATTACATTCAAAAAGCAAGACTTGTTAAGGCCTAACGTGAGAATACAGGAGATCATTTCCAATGTTGCACTTTCATAAATTTACAGTAAACTTTTGTCATAACCAAAATATCGCCTACGATTTTAGTACAACAAGAGAGAGTGGTTCAGACAGAGCGGCACTATATTGCCAAAATTATTCACTGTGTTATCATTCAGTGAATGTCACTGGCTCTACAGCGTTAGTCATAAGCTGATAATAAAGCATATGGAGGTTTGCAAACAGCAGATCTCTGGTGATAACCCAGTTCTAATCAAATTTAAGTACAACCTTGCATGACCAGCCTTCTTTCTATTCACTGGAACGGCATCCATTACGAGAAGCCTAGTGCTAAAATTTAATGATCACTTCAATTGATTCATATGTTTTGATTCATTAGAAAGGTTCTGCAGTATGGCTCCTGGTTGGTGACGTTACCAAACCACAGAGGATTGATGATGATAAAAACCACGGAATGTCTCATTGCTCATCGCGTCGGCAATATCGGTGATTTAAAATTTGCTCGGAGGACGTCGAAGTTACTCAGTTTTCATTGAACTTGTGATTTCAATGAAATTGTTGATGTAACATGTTAGCTCGCACTTTTCGAGGAAATTTCGGTAAAAGTGGCATTTTTAAATCTCTTCGAGGAAAAGATTAACCAATTACGGAAAAATATGAGCTAATTGCAAGGACGGAAGACTTGAAATTAAGCAACACACATCTAATTTCGGACATTAACAATCGAAAAGGTGTATCATTCCACCTTCAACTTTTTCTGTCTTCTCTTTATAATTTCATAACTTTAAGTGCTCTTCGATATTGACAAACAGCCATCAACGTCATTATATCGCAATGAATCTGTAGTCCTCATCGTGGCTCGAAATTCCGAGCATAGAGGTGAATTAATATTCATGCGATTTTCCATTTTCGTCTCTGCATATCAGTACTTCGCTATTTTATGTTCATCGCTTTAGCTTTTGAAGTATATATCACTCTTGCATTTTTAAATTATTGGTGCAGTTGATTTAGATCATTAGAGCCTCCAAACGTGTTTAGCTTGAAAATCAAAATAAAAAGTTTGAGAAATTGTCCGCTCCATGACCACAAGATGAATTATTTTCTCAAAACGTTTCCAAGTGTACAGTTGAGATATTAGGTGAAATCCAGCGAGATGACCGGCAGCAATGCTTTTTCCGTGTTGGGAATTATGCGAGCTCAAATGACACCGGTGTATATCTGTCACAAAGAGGTTCCGGTAAGTCATATTTGCCCTCAACATACTTGGGTACCTGAGTGGCCCGTCTTCGCTATTGGTGCGGTTCCCAGCAAAGAAAAGTGCGCTAATTTAGCTTTGTTCCCTGAGGTCGTGTGGTAAGCCTAGCTGGAACGTTGTGAGGTCGTCACCCATTAGAGCAGTCGCCGGCTACTATGGGTCTGAGGGCGGTTATCAACTTGCGACTACTAGCTGTCGATAGGGCGAACATTTCTGCTACGGTTCACTCTTTGCTGGGCTTTCCAGTACGCATTTTCTCAGTTTCAGTGGCTTAGGTGGGGGAATGAACTCTCCGCTAGGAACCGACACTAGGTACACCTCTCAGATAAGATGAGGTGTTAAACCATGTGGGAAAGCGCTTAGGAACAGATTATTTTTCTTTGATCTGCCCTCCCAGAAAATCGTTGTTTAATTTCCTAAGGAATATTGTGTTGACTTAACAAGTAAAACTTTTCTTACATTGCTAATTTTTAAGTTTACGCATTTTGTTTTTTGTACGTCTAGATAGACTTCTCGAAAATTTCCCAACTTTGCATTTTTAGAGATTTCACTAAATTGGTGTATTGTGGAGAGGCTGATAAAGAAACACCTAGCTCGTCATGGTGTGTCGACATATGTCTACTACTCTAAGTTCGACTATCGGATATCTCCGTCTCCAAAATATAACAGAGTTAGTACACGTGATTCAATGACAAGGTTTCTATCTTTCCACTCCTATTGAAAGATTATAGTTGATAAAATTCTCTTACATCTTCACGCGTTTCTCCAAAGCAAAATCACTACAGTTTCAGGGGCAGAAAATCAGCTCTGAAGACTTTCTAGAAGATTAAGACAGTGAGACAAACAGTGACAGTGACTAAACCAGCGCTAGTGAAAAAAGTGACGTTGGAAAAGTATTTTGTGAAAAAAGGCCATATACTTGCAATATAGTATAGTTATGTAGCATTATGTGATAATTGTGGACTTAACGACTTTACTTCATGATATCTTTCTTCCCCAGACCGACTATTGATTAACCTCAACATTGATTGAAACATTCCGTGATTTTCTTTGCTTCAGCAAACACGAGGTTGTTAATACAAGCTTACTTTGTACAAGGCAGTACAATAGAGATCGTATCGGTGGCTAACGTTTTGGAGATGTTGCCTTCCTCAGAACCTGAAAGAGTCTATCTGACCTCCATCAACTTGATCAAACACTCCATTACCAAAGCAGAAAGGAAAGAATAGAGAAGAGAAAAGGATAGAAAAAAATCACTCAAACAATTTTGAATCATGAAATAATAGGCTAGATTTGACTCAGCGTTTCGTTGTTATGTTATCCACCAAATTTGTAGACCAATCGCAGTGAGTCTTACATGGATGAGTTGTGTGCCTAACTCAGATCCGTAAATATCGATCCAGGATATGGCACGAAATCATGCGTGATTAGGAGGCACTCATCTTCACGATATAGCGGGATTTTTGGAATGGATCCAAAACACTCAAAGGACTTTGTGCGCCGAGGTCTTACGTTCTTGAGCAAGGATATTCACTTTTACCTCAAAATCTACCTAGTGGTGTATGTGGTACTACATCATTGTACTATATCACAAATATATAATTGGTACTGTAATAATATTATTATTGCATGTAATTGGTACTATACCATAATTTATAATTCGCATCATTTAATAAGTTCTTGTCAAATATTAACTCTAAAAATTATGGAACTGCTAAGCACGTACTCATAGATGGGATTTAGAAAAGTTTTGGAATATCAGGCTAATCAAATAAAATACTCGTGATCATTTTGAACAGAATGTGAGGTTTCCAAGAACTTCATCGCCATCATCATCCCCAGCGAACTTTGTGTCATTATATTCACAACCACTCTCGATCAAGAGTTAGTACGAGTTTAATACGAATTTTACCGAATTAGTTCAGTCCTTACGTTCTGTTTATGACGAGTAAGATATCTTACAAATCACAAGTGATTGGTTATGCCATCAAGTAAAGAAAAGTCGAGCTTTCAGCCTGAGAATAGTATGTAAGCAGAAAACAGCTATGGAAGCAAAATAGTGCGAAGACACGAGAAGCGAATGGTAACTTCTTTACAAGAAAGCGGCTGCAAAGTATCTTGAAGGATGAATGTTATAAAGACTTTTTGAGTTATAGAGTAGTCTCGGGTTCTCGAACAAGGCTCCAATTAAGAGATGCCATATTTCGTAATTTCTACTTTGTGCAGTCAAAATCTGGATTCCATTCATAATTTATCCGCATCTTTGTTCCCAAATATACTTACGTGAACGACAGTAATTATCAATTCACACTCAATCAAACTATCTAATCTTTTTGGTATGCTTTCTTGCATTAAAAATCATTGGTTTTTGCACCGTTTTGCGCACAAGGTGAAGGCTTTATATTTGCAGTCTATGGAACCTACCTTTGTAGTGGTTACCCATTCATTTGATGATACATTTCAGGCCGAGTTTTGATTGAAAGTAACACTTTAGAATAATCACATATACCCGTGAAACGAGAGATTAAAACGTGCTCCAAAAGCTCGACCTGTTCCCTTCCTTATGCATTTCAGGTGTAAAAAAAATCATTGGTATTTACCATAGAACCAACATTGTTAGCTTTGTCTCCCTGTGCGGAATTCACGTTGCTCCACCTTACGAAGTGGACAAAGAGATAAAAAATAATGCTGCCGACATTGATTAATCTCTGAGAAACGCACAATGCATCTGATCCTCTCAAGCATCTCCTGCGGCGATCAAATCCTCCCTTTTCAATGATTTGGAGCGGCTCAGCGATGCATCGAGTCAATGTTGCTGTTCTTTTGGACAAGCCTGCTGCCTATTAGTTGACGACGGAGACACAGAAAGTTTGCTGAGCCGTAAGTGTGGTGTCGAATCATCGCCTACATGTGTTTTTCACAAACACCGCTAACAACGGCGCCATACGCACTCTAGTCATGCGACAATAATTGTCACATAACCCGTATCTGCTGCGAAAGAATTCATTTACAGCAACATTGTGGCTAGAATTTTGTCACGAAAGGAGCATAGCTGTTGACTGACAAAACGGGTCCTGGTAATAGGTTTCCTTTGTTTTGTGGCATTACGTAATTTTAGCCCGTATATCTTCCATATAATTCATATTTATTTATCCTAAAATGTATGTAGTCTTTGCCTCAAAGACCCAGATTGAATCTACATCAAAAATCATTTCCTTCACTCAGTCTTTGTTCAAATTCTGGAAGGAAAGTTTTCCGCATTCTCTTCGCTTATTGACGTGCTTTTAATCAGCTCTTCTCAAGGATTTTATTAGAACCTTCCATAATTTTCGGCACTGGAGCAATGAACACTGAATTTATTATTCAGAAGTCATTAAAACTGCATAATTTTGGTGCCTTCAGTCGCGCATTTTCTTGCGAACATTTTGGTATGCAACTTGCACATGCTTACTTGAGATTGAGCTGTCATAGGAACAAATTCGTTTGCTCTTTGTGCACGAATGTTGCGTATGGGAAAGTGCTGGTGAGGCGACGCGTAAGATCAGTGGAGCTTCCCGTGGACACCCCGAGCACTACTGACTGCCTCCAGCCTGTTTTCTCTAGGTTTAAGTTTTTCGAATGACTTCCTAACCATCCTTTCGGCATCGTCCCAAGCTAATCTTGCGCGCTGCTTCACTAGCATTCTTCCTTATGCGTCATTCGTGCACAAGTAGCATACAAGTTTGCTTCCTAGACAGCTCCATCTTAGCAAATAGAGTCAAGTTGTAAAGTAAAATGTTCAAAAGACAATGTGCAATTGAAAGATCCTTTCATTTTTATTTGAGCCAACATGTCATGTGGTCTGGTAAGGGCTCTTGTACAGCCCGAGACACGTGTTTCGCCCTTACAGACTCATCGGCTGGGCAGAACCCGTCGTCTGTCGATCTTTTTATAGTCAGCTCTCTCGGGAGCCTTACACTCCTTATATATAAGAGTATACACTCGTGTAAGGCTCCCGAGAGAACTGATTACAAAAAGATCGACAAACGACGGGTTCTGCCCGGCTGATGAGTCTGTAAGGACGAAACACGTGTCTCGGGCTGTACAAGAGCCCTTACCAGACCACATGACATGTTGGCTCAAATTAAAATGAAAGGATCTATTGAAATTTGAGCGTGGTCTTAATAAAACACTCGAAGGAAAGGTATAATATGATAAAAATACCAGCCAGCTAGCAATCGAGTGCGAAAACACTCTGTGTTAGGTGAATGTTTCACCTGACATAGAGTGTAAAGCGTACGTCGTCGATAACTATATATAAGGAGTGTAAGGCTCCCGAGAGAACTGACTATAAAAAGATCGACAGACGACGGGTTCTGCTCGGGTAATGAGTCTGTAAGGACGAAACACGTGTCTCGGGCTGTACAAGAGCCCTTACCAGACCACATGACATGTTGGCTCAAATAAAAATGAAAGGATCTATTGAAATTCGAGCGTGGTCTTAATAAAGCACTCGAAGGAAAGGTACAATTGGAAGATGCCTACATTACGAAATTTTTATTACTTGTGGTTGATAAGTCCGGTGTTTGTTGCTCTAGTGGCAAACTTATGAAACGAAGCAGTATTTGTGAAACATTATTCATTACATTTTCATCACGGAAATCAGTAGAGGGACGAGTCTTGAGCGATAGTTGTTTGCCTGGGATGGAGCAGAACTCCGACAGGTACTGTACTCCTAAACAATCAAATTTTTTCACTGATGTCGGTTTAACAGTTTATGGCCTGGAAAAAGAGAAGACCAAGGAATTTATGTAAGCTTTCCATGCGCATTTCGTCAAGTTTTGTTGAGCTTCTCAATGAGTTTATTTTTCAGAAGCATAGAATTTGCAAATGGAGGCTACGTAGTCACTGAAGAGTCGGACTTGAAAGTTGCAAACCATGCTGTCGTTCCGTCGTAGATTATTGATAATCGCCAACTATTTCTTGAATTTGAACGTTGTTTAACGCTAGTTGCGTGTTTATCATGGAAAAATGGATAACTTATTCTGTATCTGCAGGAACGTTGTTAGACACTGCAGCTTATAGTCTTTGCTGCACTTAGTTTAAGTATGGTTTTTATTTAGTTTCTAACATCCGGTGGTGAAGAAGATTTGAGGTGCTTTGATCGTTGAGAGTTATCTTTTTTATAACATTTCGATCAATTTCCGTACATGCTTTTCTCTGATGAATAAATATAAGGTTTCATTTGATCGAAAAACACTACTGTGAAAGTAATTTATCTTAGAATTTGAGAGACTAAAATGTTTGTGTTACATATCTCATCACACATAAACAATACGACATTTGTATAATGTTTGCGCGGTCAAACTGAAAACGGATGTCGATGCTGTGGCAGGTCAGCGTCGAATTCAGCTTTCTTCCACACACCTCTTCTATGTATTCTCGCTTCGTCGCCCGACCTGACAATCACACCATGCGTGGTTATTCTCTATTAGATCTTACCATCATCGCTACTAAAAGAAGTTTTTCAGCAGTAAATATTGGAATATGATGGAAGAGAGTCTCAATAAGGCTAAGCGTAGTAAAAACAGCGTGTATACTTCTTCTAATACAGCTGTTTTAAGAGTGAGAAAATGCTCAAATTAATTAATGTGGTCTCTCCTAGTCCTTGTACATACTGGAAAAATTGACATATAAAATTTTTGCAAAACTCGCACATTGTGGAAACCGTATTCTCAAGTCACAATTTCAAAAGCTGCAGAAAGTGATGTGAAAAAGGAGTTGAAATTGTGTTGCCTTCCCACCGATGTGACTTATGTATCAAAAAAGGGGCTTTCAGAGCGATTGCGTCCTTTTTTTTACTAAAATTACGTTTACACGTAACCCTTCAGTGACATTTTATCTTTCCGTGACAATAAAGTGACTCCAAAGACAAAATTTTACCACATACGTATTAACGAATCCTCTGTGCTATTTGAACAAGCAATACGTAACTATTTCGAATAAGAGCGTGATGATTTTTCCCTTTGTAGGATGTGCTTTGAAGCTCTTTTCAGAAATCAGCTTATTATTCTAATTTGTGTTTATCGTATACCATCGAATGACTGCAAAATCGTCAATAAAATAGCATAAAATGTTTTAGAACCACACCCACTATTTTGATTGCAGCGCACGTCAATGCCAATTAAGTGACTGTTTTGTTGATTCATTCTCTGTACGTAACAACTTTCTCTTTTTCTCGCAAAAAATGGAATATTGCGAGAAAAGGGCGATGGTCTGATCCTGTGTAGAATTTTGGGACAACGAGTTATCGCCGACGTACGCTTTACACTCTGTGTCAGGTGAAACATTCACCTAACACAGAGTGTTTTCGCACTCGATTGCTAGCTGGCTGGTATTTTATCATATTATACCTTTCCTTCGAGTGCTTTATTAAGACCACGCTCAAATTTCAATAGACCCTTTCATTTTTATTTGAGCCAACATGTCATGTGGCCTGGTAAGGGCTCTTGTACAGCCCGAGACACGTGTTTCGTCCTTACAGACTCATCAGTCGGGCAGAACCCCTCGTCTATCGATCTTTTTATAGTCAGTTCTCTCGGGAGCCTTACACTCCTTATAGAGAGTTATCGACGACGTACGCTTTACGCTCTATGTCAAGTGAAACATTCACCCAACACAGAGTGTTGTGCACTCGATTGCTCATTGGCTGGTACTTTTATCATAATTATACCTTTATCTCGAGTGCTTTGAATGACACCACCAGATGTTAGAAATTAGACAAAAACCATAGTCAAACTAAGTGCAGCAGAGACTGTAAGCTACAGTGTCTAACAACGTTCCTGCAGATACAGAATAAGTAATCCATTTTTCCATGATAAACACGCAACTAGCGCTAAACAACGTTCAAATTCAAGAAATAGTCGGCGATTATCAATAATCTGCGACAGAACGACAGCATGGTTTGCAACTTTCAAGTCCGACTCTTCAGTGACTACGTAGCCTCCATTTGCAAATTCTATGCTTCTGAAAAATAAACTCATTGAGAAGCTCAAAAAACTTGACGAAATGCGCATGGAAAGCTTACATAAATTCCTTGGTCTTCTCATTTTCCAGGCCATAAACTGTTAATCCGACATCAGTGAAAAAATTTGATTGTTTAGGAGTACAGTACCTGTCGGAGTTCTGCTCCATCCCAGGCAAACAGCTATCGCTCAAGACTCGCCCTCTACTGATTTTCTTGATGAAAATGTAATGAGTAATGTGTCACAAATACAGAGTCGTTCATAAGTTTGCCTCTAGAGCAACACACACCGAACTTATCAGCCATAAGTGATCGAAATTTCGTAATGTTGGCATCTTTCAATTGCTCTTTGTTTTTCGAGCATTTTACTGTACAACTTGACCCTATTTGCTATGATGGAGCTGTCTAGGAAACAAACTTGTATGCTAGATGTGCACGAATGACGCCTAGGGGAGAATGCTAGTGAAGCAGCGCGCAAGATTAATGGTGATTTTGACGATGCCGAAAGGATGGTTAGGAAGTGATTCGAAAATCGTAAAGCTAGAGAAAACAGGCTGGAGACAATCAGTCGTGCTCGGGGTGTCCACATGAAGCTCCATTGATCTTACGCGTCGCCTCACCAGCACTTTCCCATACGCAACATTCGTGCACAAAGAGCAAACGAATTTGTTCCTATGACAGCTCAATCTCAAGCAAGCATGTGCAAGTTGCATACCAAAATGTTCGCAAGAAAATGCGCGACTGAAGGCACCAAAATTATGCAGTTTTTAATGACTTCTGATTAATAAATTTAGTGTTCATTGCTTCAGTGCCGGAACTTATGGAACGTTCTAATAAAATCCTTGAGAAGAGCAGATTGAAAGCAAGTCAATAGGCGAAGAGAATGCGGAAAACTTTCCTTCCAGAATTTGAACAAAGACTAAGTGAAGGAAATGATTTTTGATGTATAAGTAGAATTTCGGTAATAGCAAACACTTAAATGATTCAATCTGGGTCTTTGAGGCAAAGACTACATACATTTTAGGATAAATAAATTTGAAATATGTGGAAGATACACTGGCTAAAATTACGTAATGCCACAAAACAAAGGAAACCGATTACCAGAACCCGTTTTGTCAGTCGACAGCTATGCTCGTTTCGCGACGAAGATCTAGCCACAATGTTGCTTCAAATGAAGGTTTTCGCAGCAGATACGGGCTATGTGACAATTATTGTCACATGTCTTTAGACTAATGCGCGTATGGCGCGGTAGTTAGAGGTGTTGTGCAACACACATGTAGTCGATGATTCGACCACACATTCACGGCTCACCAAGCTTTCTATGCCTCTGGCGCCAACTGATAAGCAACAGACTTGCCCAAAAGAACAGCAACATTCACTCGATACATCGCTGAGCTGCTCCAAGCCATTGAAAAGGCTCGATTTAAATGCCACAAGCAATGCTTGAGAGTGTCAGATGCTTTACGCATCTCTCAGAGATTAATTGAAGTCGACAGCGTTATTTTTTATCTACTTGTCCACTCCGTAAAGTGGAGCAACCTGAATTCCGCCACAGGGAGACAAAGCTAACAATGTTGGTTCTATAGTAAATACCAACAATTTTTTACATCTGGAAGGCAAAAGGAATGGAAAACAGGTCAAGCTTTTGGAGCACGTTTTAGTCTATCGTTTCACGGGTATGTGTGATTATTCTAAAGTGTTACTTTCAATCAAAACTCGGCCTGAAATGTATCATCATATGAATGGGTAACCACTGCAAGGGTAGGTTCCATAGACTGCAAATATAAAGCCTTCACCTTGTGCGCAAAACGGTGCAAAAACCAATGATTTTTGATGCAAGGAAGCATACCAAAAAGATTAGATAGCTTGTTTAAGTGTGATTTGATAATTATTGTTGTTCACGTAAGTATATTTGGAAACAAAGATGGGGATAAATTATGAATGTAATCTAGATTTTGACTGCACAAAGTAGAAATTACGAAATATGGCATCTCTTAAGTGCAGCCTTGTTCGAGAACCTGAGACTGCTCTATAAGTCAAAAAGTCTTTATAAGATTCATTCTTCAATATACTTTGCAGCCGCTTTCTTGTAAAGAAGTTACCATTCGCTTCTCTCGTCTTCGCACTATTTTGCTTCCATAGCTGTTTTCTGCTTACTTACTATTCTCAGGCTGAAAGCTCGACTTTTCTTTACTTGATGGCATAACCAATCACTTGTGATTTGCAAGATTTCTTACTAGTCATAAACAGAACGTAAGGACTGAACTAATTCGGTAAAATACGTATTAAACTCGTACTAACTCTTGATCGAGAGTGGTTATGAATATAATGACACAAAGTTCGTTGGGGATGATGATGGCGATGAAATTCTTAGAATCACCTTCTGTTCAAAATGGTCAAGAGCATCTCATTTGATTAGCTTGATGTTCCAAAACTTTGCTAAATCCCATCTATGAGTACGTGCTCAGCAAACTAGTAATTTTCTAGAGTTAATATCTCACAAGAATTTATTAAATGATGCGACTTATAAATTTATGATATAGATGAACTGTACAGGGCATGATGCTGCTCATATTAGAACAAGAAAAATTTCTATCACTGACGTTATGATGTTTTTCACAGTAAGCCGATACAGATAGAAGTAGCATTTCTGAGAATGTTGACGTGAAACTAAAAGTCGTGGATAAATCTACTTACCCTTTGGACTCGATTGTATACTGGTTCGTCCACGCTGCCCTGCGTGCTGAACACTCAATTCCTCATGCTCATCATCATCAAACCTCTCATCAGATGCACTGTACTCTTCGTTAGTGTTTCAAAATGAAAAGCATAAAGATAGTTTAGAATCGATAGCAAAACAACCGGAACGGATTGAATAACACTAGTCATGATTTAAGGTAACAGAATGTATCAAAATGACTGCATTGCTACCGCACACTTAGTTCGTGCTTATAGCTCTGTGAAAACGTAACAGTTCTCTCCAGTTGTAAAGCGATGGCAAAATCATTTTAGAAAGGATGAAAACTCCCCAATAGTTCTACTGTTATTTTACTGCCTCTTTGAAGCTACAAAAAAACCAGCACCTCTTTACCTCATTCGAGTAAAAAAGCGTTGTTGTTCAACCAGTTCACTAAACATGGAGAGCTTTTTGAGCGAATAAAGAAATGATCTACTTTTTTATGTGACAACACGGTGTCAATATGTAGGTTAAAGGATAGTGAAAGAGTGCTTGATTTTAGGGATGTGTCGAAGTGGTAAGTGACTGATATGATATTAAAAAACCTTATTTGGCGGTGGAAAGAGATTCCTTCTACAAAGAAATCGAAAGGTATCCTCGATATTCTTTGCTTCAGCAAGCACAAAGTTGTTAATACGAGTTTATTTTGCAAAAGTAGTAAACACAGATCGTATCTGTTGCTAACGCTTCGACAGTCTTGCTTTCCTCAGAGCTTGAAAGAGTTTAACTGATATACATCAACTTGGCCAAACACCTCCATAACCAAAACAGAATGGAAAGATAAGAGAAGAGGAAAAGAAAGGAAAAACATTTAAACAATTTTAAAAGAGAGTGTTGGCAGTGGTTCAGCGACTGGCACCGGTTGTTGCTATTGATATCATGTCTAAAGTGGAATCCCCCGTAATTAGTCTTAAGCCATTACTCTACTGTGGATACATTGATAACTGCTTTGTTGTCAGTTCCACACATGAACAGATGGACAAATGTTTTGAATTGTCGAGCGAATAGTCAGAGTACATAACATCCACCCTGAGAAACCTAAAAACGATTACATATCCTTTCTCATCATCCAAGTAAAACTACCTGAAAGCGGCTACATCACTAAGTGGTACCGAAAGCTAAGCCACAAAATTATTTTGATCCATTACTTTTTATCTCACCCCTCGCACACAGAAAAGGCAGTCATATAAAGCATGTTTAGTACAGCTGCCTGTGTGTGCACTGGAAGAGAGCAGAAGATGGAATCCGTAGAATTAACTCGTCTAATAGCCATTTCTAGTAGTTATGAAAATGTAGTTCACCGGGATAACTTTGAAGAAAATCACGTGCGCCTATACAAAAATTTCACTGAGTAAGGTCCCGTTTGTGCTTCACTTTTTTGCAAATGAAATAAGTATACCTATTGGACGTTGTTTGAAAAGAGCGGGCTTAGATGAATCGGTTGCGATGTTTGAGATACCGCCGAATAATCTTAAGCATCAGCTAGTCCGCAATCGTTTATACGATCGTCTAGTTAGGTCCAACAAAAAATGCACAACTAGTCTTAACCAAAAAGACGGCGACTGCATGAATAAGGGCACAGTTTCTTCAATCTCATGCAAGGCGTGCGGCTGCAAGTACATCGGCGAAACGAGTAGGCCACTATATGTCCGTATAAAAGAACAGCCAGCCGATAGATGTATTCCTGAATCAAATAAACCACTAGGTAAGCACAGGACACAGACACATGAGGAAGATGATTTTGATGTGAAAGTGAATATCCCTGCGCAAGAACGTAAGACCTCTGCGCACAAGTCCTTTCGGTGTTTTGGATCCAATCCGAAAATCGCGCTATGAATCGTAAAGATGAGTGCCCCCTAATCATGCATGATTTCGTGCCATATCCTGGATCGATATTTACGGATCTGAGTTAGGCACACAACTCATCCATGTAAGACTCACTGCGATTGGTCTACAAATTTGGTGGATAACATAACAACAAAACGCTGGGTCAAATCTAGCCTATTATTTCATGATTCAAAATAGTTTGAGTGATATTTTTCTATCCTTTTTCTTCTCCATTCTTTCCTTTCTGCTTCGGCTATGGAGTGTATGATCAAGTTGATGGAGGTCGATAGACTCTTTCAGGATCTGAGGAAGGCAAGATCTCCAAAACGTTATTCACCAATACGACCTCTATTGTACTACTTTGTACAAAGTAAGCCTGTATTAACAACCTCGTGTTTGCTGAAGCAAAGAAAATCACGGAGTGCCGAGGTTAGCCAATAGTCGGTCTGGGGAAGAAAGATATCATGAAGTAAAGTCGTTAAGTCCATAATTATCACATAATGCTACTTAACTATACTACATTGCAAGTATATGGCCACTTTTCACAAAATACTTTTCCAACGTCACTTTTTTCACTACCGCTAGTTTAGTCACTATCACTGTTTGTCTCACTATCATACTCTTCTAAAAAGTCTTCAGAGCTGATTTTCTGCCGCTGATACTGTAGTGATTTTGTTTTGGAGAAACGCGTGAAGATGTAAGAGAATTTTACCGACTATAATCTTCCAATAGGAGTGGAAAGATAGAAACCTTGTCATTTAATCACGTGTACTAACTCTGTTATATTTTGGAGACGGAGACATTCGATAGTTGAATTGAAGAGTAGTAGACATATGTCGACACACCATGACGAGCTAGGTGCTTCTTTATCAGCCTCTCCACAATACACCAATTTAGTGAAATCTCTAGAAATGCAAAGTTGGGAAATTTTCGAGAAGTCTATCTAGACGTACAAAAAACAAAATGCGTAAACTTAAAAATTAGCAATGTAAGAAAAGTTTTACTTGTTAAGTCAACACAATATTCCTTAGGAAATTAAACAACGATTTTCTGGGAGGGCAGATCAAAGAAAAATAATCTGTTCCTAAGCGCTTTCCCACATGGTTTAACACCTCATCTTATCTGAGAGGTGTACCTAGTGTCGGTTCCTAGCGGAGAGTTCATTCCCCCAGCTAAGCCACTGAAACTGAGAAAATGCGTACTGGAAAGCCCAGCAAAGAGTGAACCGTAGCAGAAATGTTCGCCCTATCGACAGCTAGTAATCGCAAGTTGATAACCTCCCTCTGACCCATAGGAGCCGGCAACTGCTCTAATGTGGTGACGACCTCACAAAGTTCCAGCTAGGCGTACCACACGATCTCACGCAACAAAGCTAAATTAGCACACTTTTCTGTGCTAGGAACCGCACCAATAGCGAAGACGGGCCATTCAGGTACCCAAGTATGTTGAGGGCAAATATGACTTACCGGAACCTCTTTGTGACAGATATACACCGGCGTCATTTGAGCTCGCATAATTCCCAACACGGAAAAAGCATTGCTGCCGGTCTTCTCGACAAATGATCTAACATAACTACATAAATACTTTACAAATGCAGGAATAATATATACTTCAAAAGGAAAAGCGATGAACATAAAATGACGAAGTAATGATATACACAGACGGAAATGGAAAATCGCATGAATATTAGACCACATCTATACTTGGTATTTTGAGCCACGATGAGGACTACAGATTTATTGCGATTTAACGTCGTTGATGGCTGCTTGTAAATATCGAAGAGCACTTAAAATTATGAAATTGTAAAGAAAAGACAGAAAAAGTTGAAGGTGAATGCACCTCTTCAGTCTTTATCGTCCGATATTAGATGTGCGTTGTCTAATTTCAAGTCTCCCATACTTGCAAGTAGCTCAAATTTCCGCAATTAATGGATCTTTTTCTCGAAGAGATTTAGATGTGCCACGATCATCGAAGCTTCCTCAAAAAGTGCGAGCTAACGTGTTACATCAACAATTTATTAAGATATCAAGTCCATTGTAAACTGAGTAACTTTGACGACGCCTCCGAGCAAATTTTAACTTACCCACTATTGTCGACGCAATGAACAATGAGACACTGTGGTTTTATCATCTTCAATCCCTTATGGTTTGGTAGTCACCAAGAACGAACCATACTGCAGAACCTTTTTGATGAATCAAAGCATATGAATTAACTGAACTGCGCACGGAAACGTAGCATTGAATTTACATAATGGATGCCGTTCCACTCATTGGAAAGAAACAGGTCTTTCAAAGTTGAACTTATATACAACTGGCTCTTCCGCGGGCCAGAGAGCAATAGGATAGCACGATTTAGTTATTCAATTAGTAATAGTCCCTCTACTTTGAAAGAAATTGTAGACTATTCGGTTCACTCTGATACAAAGGGATTTTCTCAATACGTTCCTGTGCTCTTCGTGTCTCCAGCAAAGTAATAGTTGTTTTGTACATCCGATGAGACATAATTTCATGGCGAACTTTACACCGATATAAGAGGGTCTTCTGAAAAAACCGGCTAGGCAAAGTGCCAGCCAGAAATGTAAGCTTTCGAATGATTACAAACACACCTGTGGAAAGCTCTTGACCATTGAATAGGATTGAATATTCATTTGTCGCCTGATGATGAACAAGAACTCTCTCTATCTTTCTCTCTCTCGCTCTTCTTTCTCTACATATATATATATATATATATATACATGTATATGTGCATCTATGTATGCATGCATGTATATATCAATATATATGTATATATATGCAGATATAGAATCAGAGCTCATCTTACCTTTGTCACAGCGTTGTCCACACTTTCATCAGTAACTAGTGAAGGAAGATTATATCAGATCTAGTCTGCAAAAACATGACCACCAACACGCTGAATCTGAAAACTAATCACTCAGGTACATTGCGCACCTAGGAGGTAGAAACAATGACTGCCCAAATCAGTACAGCATTCAAGCGATAACATAGAATTTTTGTTCAAGCAAAATTCTTCTTCGTGGGTAATTAAATACGTTCAGCGACCTGTGAGCAATTAGTGACATACTTTATAAAGTTCTAGCACTTGAAAACAATCTTCATATTGTATTCTCGGTTCCAGGTGTTCAAATGTCTGAGAATTTTCATGGTGGCAGGTTTCGTGCTCAATTATCACCTCAGATAAGGAGTCGTTCAATGCTACTGCCTTTGAGAATGCAGTCGAGTGGAAGTTATTGCCATATGGATTGCTACTAGCAGCGCGACATCGACTGAAAATCGGTTTAAAGCGCTATATTCAAAGCAACTTTTCACTTGGTCTAGATTAATACATCATCGACGTCGCTATCCCCAGTCTTACAGGTGAACCAAAAGGCAGCGGTAATGATTAAGCAAGCGAGAAATGACGAACGAACGAATGCCACTGGAAATGCCACATCAAACCTGTAAAATGCTCAAAACATCTCATCGTTCACTGCTCACTTGCAGCCGCCCCAGTTCTGTAGTAAGCCATTGGTTCAAGTGAATGGGCACCACTAAAGCATTAATGTTTGTGAAAACAGGGATGTTTAGTCAAGTCCCATTTTCAAAAAATTATTAGAAATATCCATAGTAATACACGCCAATCAGATGCCATGAAACTTTACTCAAATACTTTATCTCTATTCTTTCCAGTGGTTTCGGTCATAGATCGAAAACTTTACTTCTTAAACATGATTTACATGTGAAGAGATATTTGGCTTTTACACACTCATACTTGCATCAACTTAAAATGAATAAGTATACGACTTTTGCCATTTTGATAAAATCGCTCGTAGAATTGAAACATGAACTGTCTACAATGACTACTTTACTAGAAAGGCTTGTGGATAAGCCCATCTCTGGGGGAACGTAAGGAGAGCAGAATCAGACATCAGGATGACTATTATGGACTCTAACGGAATCGGTAAAGTAGCGACTTCATCCAAATGGTAAGTGCACATTAGGAAGACTCTGAAATCAATACTCATACATGTTCAACAAATTCCAAAAAAAAGCGATTCTCTTTTCCGCATTCGGCGACCACGGAAACCTCTCTCGCAAGCTGTGGAACGTCAGAAAATCCCAGAATGTTGAAAATCAGTATACAAAACATGAAGTCTTGAGCAGGAGTTGAACCAGTGTTCCGTTCTTACTTACGGTGAACACTAAATAATACACTAGCAAGGCAGCTCCTCTGCTATCACATTTTCAGCGACATAAGCATCACCTACTAAATACATACACATATACATATATATATATATATATATGTATATGTATATGATCGTGTACATACATAAATATGTATGCGCACATATCTATATATTATATGTACGTGCATACACGTGTGCATACTTATGTTTGCGTGCATACGTACATATGTACGCACATACATGTATGTACATACTCAACATGTGCATACGTATAGATATATACGCCAACATATATATGTATGCATATATATATATATGTAAATGTATATATATATATATATATATATATATTACTGCTCCTTTCGGATATAAGGGAGGAAACTAATATCCGACCTCATTTTCTGGACAGCAAGCTTTCATAGGAGTGTTAGTAATCATTTGAAAACTTAAACTCCTGGCTAAAGCTGTACGCAGCCGAGTTTCTTTGTAACGATAGACAGTTCGAGATAAATCTATGTTTCTTACGCGCATATTTCTCGCCGGACAGCGTTCTTTCTTTAGACTATTAGTAATTACCCTATAGCGTATTGTTTGCCGATTCAAGCGCTATGTTTATTTCAGGAAAGAACGTTTTTGTGCAGAGCAGCAAGCTGAATAATAGTGCAGTGGCATGCGCGAGCAGGTGGTCTCTGACCATTCATAGGTCGCTGGGTGAGGGTGTAATGGGTGTTTCGCAATCATCGGCCAATTTTCGACCGGTCCTATGCTAGTGCGATCTTTTTAATCAGTTAGGAATTGCTTCTTCGCTTCGAAAGAAAGAGCCCAGAAGAAACTTGTGACTCCGCCACAAAAAGATTATAAATACATCAATTTTGTCATGAATAGGGAAAAATCAATCATCATTATGATCTCTTTGATGGGATTCAGAGAACCAAAACGTCCTAATCGCTGGTAACAGTGACTCGAAGACATTCGGATATTCCCATAACCGACTATCGATTAACCTCGGCATTGATTTTAATAAATCTGTGACTTTCTCTTATTCAACAGACACGAGTTTGTTAATCTGCTTTGATTTTTTACAAAATAATTTGGAGTAAAATGCCAAATAAATATGACTGCATAGTACAAAATGAACCTAACGTCAAAAATGTTTTTTCCCAAAACCGGCCACGTAGAGTTTCAATCAGAGATATGAGCTTTCGAATAAATGCTAACATTCCTACAAAACTTTCCTGTTCATCGTATGAGTTCGGATATTCATCTGTTCTCACATAGCCGAAAAGAACGCACATCTATACATACATACATACATACATACATACATACATACATACATACATACATACATACATACATACATACATACATACATACATACATACATACATACATACATACATACATACGTACATACATACATGCATACATACATACATATTTATATATATATATACTTATTAATTTTACTCTTTCTTAAATCTTCTTATATACATATACACATACATATACACGTAAGCATATATATGAATGTATATATGTCTACACATGTACATATACATACACATAGACGCATTGTGGTTCTAATGAGACCAAAAAAAAACCCAGCGCATTAGTGAGACAGGAAATTTCCATAGAAGTTCATAGTGTTAGAAGCCATTCGAAAGCTGAGTTTTTTGGCTACAGCCCCACGGCGCTGGTTTTTCAAGGAACTCTCTTACAAAGCCGTAAAATCTTAAGCAAAACTAGCCTGACAGGCATACATTTCTTGCCCAACAAAGCACTTTATATAAATCAATATTAATTATTCGATAGCGTAATAGTTGCTGATTCCAACGCTATGCTCATATCCTGAAAAGACCGCTTTTCTGCAACACAGGGAAAAAATAAATTGAATTCGCATATACGACAAGGGAGGCCTTGGCTAATTCACGTGCAGCTGGGTAAGGCGGTTACGCCGAGGCGATGATTGATCGATCTTGGACAGGTCTTATGACATCACAACAGCGGCACGTTGCCGCCTTACTGCCCAGCGGTACGTGAACTGGCCAAAGAACTCCTTGGTCGCACGTGCGGATTTAACTTATTCTGACTGTTGTATTGCAGAGAAACAATCTTATCAGAGCACAAGCACAGCTTTGGAATCAGCATTAAGAATCAGCAATGTGATAAAATTTGGGAAACAGCATCCTAAATGCTTCCAACAGTGATTCGAGAACATTCAGATACTACGAGATTTCCTCTGCACGTCATGCGTTCAAAAAATGATCAATAGTCCACTTTGCTGAATCACCCAGCAGCCCCTGAATTGACCAGAGACCATCTGCACGCACATTTGAATCAGTCTCAGCTCTTTTCCTGCGTTTCGAAGAGACTGTCTTTTCAGGATATAAGTAGACCGTTGGAGTCAGTGAGTTTTAGGCTATAGAATATTACTAAAAGCTTTTTATCGAGCATAGGAAAGTAAAAAGAAACTCTGTCCGGAGAGAAATATGCGCATGTGAAACATAATCTTGTTTTGAATTTTTCAGCGCTATTAAAACAATACACTATACGCCAATTCAGTGAAGTCCTTATAGATGCAAAGTTGCGACAGAAAGCAAAGTTGAGATGTTTTCGAGAAGTATATCTGAACATACAGAAAGCAAAATGCGTAAACATAAAATTTTGCAGTGTACGAGAAGTTGTACTTGTTGAATCAACATGACATTCTTTGCAAAATTGAACAACGATTATTCGGAAGAGCAGATCAAGAAAAAAATCTTTGATTTTAAAAACTCATCCATGTGGTTTACCGCCTCATCTTGGCTGAGAGGTGTTCCTGATGTTGTTCTGCGAAATACAGGAGGGTTCAATCCCCCAGCTGAGCTACTCAAGCTCAGAAGTTTCGATTTGGAAAACCCAGTAAAGAATAAACCGTATCAAGAATGATCGCCCGATCGGCAGCAAGTAATCGCATGGTGATAACCTCCCTCTGACCCACAAGAGCCGGCGACTGCTCTAATATGGTGACGACCTCACGAAGTGCCGACTAGGTATACCCCGTGACTCCACGGAACAGAGCTAAAGTAGCACATTTTCCTGTGCTAGCGGTTGCACCATTAGCGAAGGTGGGCAATTCAGGTACCCAAGTATCTTGAAGGTAAATATGACTCACCGGAACCTATTTTTGCCAGATGTACACTGGCGTCATTTGAGTCGCATAATTCCCAACACGGAGAAAGCATTGTTGCTGGTCAACTCGACGAATTATATCTAAACTCTCAACTGTACGCTAGGAAATGTTTTGAGAAAAGAATTCATCTTGAGGACATAGAACGGACAATTTCTTCCACTTTTTTTGATTTTGAAGCTAAACGCTTTAGGACGCACGAATGATCTAATATAACCACATAAATACTTAACGAATGCAAGAGTAATATATAATTCAAGGCAGAAAAGCGATGGACATAAATTGGAAGTAATGGTATACACAGACGAAAATGGAAAATCGCAAGAATTTTAGATCACCTCTATACTCGGTATTTTGAGCCACGATGAGGACTACAGATTCATTGCGATATAATGACGTTAATGGCTGTTTGTCAATATCGCGGAGCACTTAAAGTCATGAAATTGTAAAGAGAAGACAGAAAAAGTTGAAAGTGGAACGATACACCTCTTTGATTGTTAACGTCCGAAATTAGATGTGCGTTGCCTAATTTGAAGTCTTCCATCCTTGCAATTAGCTCACATTTGTTCGTAATTGGTGAATCTTTTCCTCGAAAAGATTGAAAAATGCCACTTTTGCCGAAATTTCCTTGAAAAGTGCGAGTAAAGTGTTTCATCAACAATTTCACCAAAATTACAAGTTCAATGAAAACTGAGTAACTTCGACAACGTCTCTGAGCAAATTTTAACTCACTGCTGTTGCTGACGCGATGAACAGTGAGACATTTCGTGACTTTATCATCTTCAATCCTTTGTGGTTTAGTAACGTCACCAAGCAGGAGCCATACTGCAGAACCTTCCTAATGAATCACAACATATGAATCAATTGAAGTGATCATTAAATTTTAGCACTAGGCTTCTCGTAATGGATGCCGTTCCAGTGAATAGAAAGAAAGCTGGTCATGCAAGGTTGTACTTAAATTTTATTAGAACTGGGTTATCAACAGAGATCTGTTGTTTGCAAACCTCCATATGCTTTATTATCCGCTTGTGACTGACGCTGTAGAGCCAGTGAAATTCACTGAATGATAACACAGTGAATAATTTTGGCAATATAGTACCGCTCTGTCTGGACCACTCTCTCTTGTTATAGTATTATCGTAGGCGACATTTTGGTTATGACAAAGTTTCTTATAAATTAATGAAAGTGTAACGTTGGAAATAATCTCCTGATTTTCACGTTAGGCCTTAACAAACCTTGCTCTGTGAATGTGATCTGTGGTACTCATTACATTTCGAAAGACCCTAATTGTTTATCAAGGTTGTCGTTCGTCTAAAGTAATGTCGATTCCTTTCAGAACAACTTGAACAAAGAGTTTATAAGACGAAGGAGAGCAGAGAGATTTAGCTATAGCAGCTGACTTAATGAACGTATCCCTTTGCAAACTACAGCACGGTCCTACTGATTTGCCATCAAATATTGACCTCGCATTATGAGAGGGTACCATGTAAACAACAAAGTAATTGTGTAGATAAGTTCCAATGGAAGGTTTTCGAGAGTTTGGGTATATGCTGTCTAGGCAGGTGCTGCTCGATTTTCCACAGGTAAAATAGTATGTTGAACTGCGGAAGGAGACATTAAGGGGGCAACAGATCCATTCGCTTCCATCTCAGATAGAAGAAGGAGCACGTGACTGCTGTAGAGATCCGAAGAGTAATGATTGGTGATCTTTCCATTCCTTTCTGAAAGCTGCAATTGAATTGTTTCGTCTTGGCATCGGAGAGCAACTATCATGTTTGTTTTTAGCAAAGTCTTAACGAGTTTCGCGAATGCTCTTCCCATTCCCCTCTGTAATTTGTTCCGTAACTAAAGCTCCTCTACACTTGAAATTTTCTGTAATCGTCTTCCCGTTAGGTTTTACAATGCCTTTTGATGTGTACATCCACATTACCGTTTCTAGTGTTCAGGTTTATTCTGTCCGTATCTGCTCGTATGCTTACGGCTATTTTTTTTGGTGATTATTCGACTTTTAGCTTCCATAACTTTTGCGTGAAGAAGTTGGATAGGCTTCGCATTCCTCGTGCTGTTCTTGATAACAGCATCCTTCCACCAATCGACTAATACATTTAGATAGAAACATATGGTCATTTGTATTTGCGCTTTTGAAATTTGACTTGTTCCCATGTTTACGAAAATGAAATCTTGCGCAAAGAAAGCAATGGTTTGGCGTAAACGTGGTGCGGAATATGTTCTGTCGAGTTTTTTCAGATAATTCAACATTGAAAAACAACTGTATAAACAGATGAATTTATTTAGATGAAAACATAACTATTGCTACGTTTGCAGACAGTGATGCCTATATCCTTTGTTCGATCGTGGGCGCCGATTTTGGCTTGTAAATTATTGAATAGCCCGTCTAATGATCGTACTCGAAAACGGTCGTTTCCTGTTCATAGTCTTTTTTTCTGACTTCTCTCTATTGTGAGAATTGAACAATATAACGATAATTTCAAAAAATCAGAGGACTACACCTTTCTCGGGTTACACGAGAATCACCTATTGCATTCAGCAGATAATTGTCGCGCATCGTTACGAGCTCCCTTCAATCCATTAAGGACAGCGTGCATGCAAATGGATGCACACGCACTTCTGTGGAGTTCTCGGTGCGCGGATATTTTCCATCAGACTATGGTAGTCATTCACTAACTTGGAGAACGTCAGCAAGAATGTACCTCTTTTTTGGATAGGCCTTCAAGGTACGCTGCAACAGCGGAAAAGATCTCTCACACACAATGCTTTGACAGGCATTTTGTGCGATTAGAATTGGTGGATGCTTCTTCATTGGGCTTTATTTAGATATTTGATAACATCAATTTCAGGAATTTTGGAACTGAACCTGATTTCGGAAAATTTCTCATAGAGCGCTTTAGATCGAGAAGAAGAACACGTTTGCCCCTGAAATAGTTGTCCCGTCGCAGCACCTATAGAACGATAGAATAAAGGATTTTTGACAGGTGATGCAAAATCTACAAATTATCACGAAGCTGAAGAAATATTTCTAAATAATCAACAAAAATTGCGCCCTTTCGACGCGTTAGTTGGAATCACTCAGCGCAGCGCTATTCGAGAGGGGCGCGAGTTTTTCATTTTAAAGTTTTATCGCCATTTCGAAAGAACTTCAATTTTTGGCGTTCTCATACAGTGCTAACAACTCTTTCACTGTATTAGTGCCTTTTAAAAATAAAATCGTTTTTCAAATTTGTCGTCTTCAGGCTAGCGAATACCTATAAAAACCATGTAGAAAAGCCATTCACAAATCTTAGCTGAGCAAAAAATGGAGGCGAAAGGTAAAACGTAATCATCCTTTGGCTGCTGCAACACACTATGAGGCTTATTTAAAAAATCCAAATGCTGCATTGAAACCGCCAAGATTCAAGCTATCAAGGAACTTCTAAAACTTCAACTCTTTCGAAGCCGCGTTGTTTTCCTGAGCGGTAGCGGCGGGATCGCACAGCGAGCGCGGCCTGCTGCAATAACAGTGTAGCAGTTTTCTATAGAAATTTTGAAATTTCGTTGTTACTAATGATAGTGCAACCCTTACGGGATCATGGGTGCAACCATCTGCGTGTCTAATCCCCCGGCGTATTTTGCCTTTCAATGGCGTCTAACCTCACCATGCCATTGTTAGAAGCAGTACGCTCCAATGTTGTACGCCACACCCTCCATTATTACACACCACACGTTATATTATAGACGCAGCTCGCTGGGGGACTAGACACACATGTAGTTACTCCCATAAAGGTTAATCGTCAGTCATCAGTAAATGGCAAAATCTGAGATAAGAGACTTCAGCTTGGGAACTTGTGAAAACAATTATAAAATAATGAATTGTCTGTCAATAATGGTACTGTACACTGCAGTGCGAAGCAAGTTCACCAATAATTCGAAGCATCTATTCATTAAAAGTGGACTTTGAGAGTTGAGACATTTTAAGAGAGAGGCTTTGGTCTATTGTCTTATGAGGATTAATTCTAGTATACACGCTCGTACTCAACTATGAACATTAACCTGAAAATAAAGCTTATTTCTTTAAAACGCCACATTTTGAGGGAAAATCTAAAGGCCTATGAAAAGGTCATGAATCGAATCTTTATTTAACAATTTCATGCCTTCTCACTTATACTTCTTTATATTTCTTTCATATCTGTCGCTCATTTTCTATATCAAGAGCATTTCACCTTCATTTATTCCTACAAATAACCAGTCAAGTGGTTAATAACTCATAAAAATCGACTTGCTTTTGTTTGAACGCTTTTAGCGGTGGTATGATGTTTCAGATATACCGAACCATGTAGAGTTATGGACAAAACTTTTTACGTCAGGCGAGGCTTGAACCCACATCTCACTCCATCCGGGAGCGCGTGCTCTAACACGTTGCACTACTGATGCCCATTTAGCACATCACTCTTTCTACGCTTCAGACCAGCTATCTGCCATCTATCTGTAACGGATTAAAGTGCGCGGTCCCAGGTAAAGTGAGATGGGGGTTCGATTACCGTCTGACGCAAAAGTTTTGCACATCACTCTACGTCACTGGGTATATCTGAAAGATCATACCATCACTAAAAGCTGTAAAACAAAGAGAATTCGATGATCATTCAATACCCAGCAGTGTCAGCTTGACTGGGATCAACGTTGATATCGACTACCCGAGCCACGCCGTTGACGGTTGGCGGCTGACAGATAGATGCTCAGTAGCGTAGAAAGAGTGATGTGCAAAGTGGGTGTCAGTAGTACGACGGGTTAGAGCACGCGCTCTCAGATAGAGTGACATTTGGGTTCGAGTTCCGTTTGACGCAAAAGTCTTGCACATCACTCTACATCACTGGGAATATCTGAATAATAAAAAATCGCCAAATAACCAATTATATCATTATTTTGCACTTCAGAAATCAGATATTACTCTATAGAACTTTCAGTTTCAATGTGATCTCATTCCAAGCAATACCTCAAAGTCATTATGTTATTGAAAACTATAGGACAATGAATAGTTTGTCAAAAACAATGCTGCACACTGCATACGATGCCTTTTCATCTACAACTCTCTATAGTTTCCATTGTCAATGCTTTTCAGGAATTGAGGCCTAGATAGAAACTGAGAGGAAATGTAGAGCAGACTTTGTCCTATCCTTCTGTGGCTAAAAATATTTTTATTATCTCGTAAACTGATCATTAAGGAATATCAGCACTGATTCGAAATCGCTGAAAGAAATGAAAAAAAAAACATTTGAATAAGCGTTGCTTTTTGAATAAGCAGCTTTCTTAGAACAAGTGGAACTTCTTAGAACAAAAAGGCAATCCCTTTACTGAATACGTTTATAGAAGTTCCTTCAGTGATAACTTACCTACTCATAGCAGTGATACTTGCTTGAAATCAAAATTTTGCTATATAATGTAAAAAATTCCGCTGTGCAATTAGACAACGCACTTTGGAGGTAAAATATTATGTTATCCGTTCGTAGGTCTTGATATGAAGGTTCTTCAAAGAAACTCAACTTGATATCGAAATCGCATTTTATAGATATCGAGTGACTACAAAAATACAGGCAAGAAAGGAAACGAATAAAAAGAGCATGATAAACATTTTCCATTTGTGTAGAATGTGACTTTCGTGTTGTGATATAAAAGATTTTTCGACCAATGGGCGCTCTTTATACTGAAAAAATCTTTGTAAGAATCTCTTTTGTAATATCCCATCATTTAACAGCTATATTTCTCTCTAAAGTAAACGTACCAGATAAGCTCCTTTATTTCCATTACTGCGTGTGCACGTGCATGAGCACCTCTAACCATTGTGCCACCATGCGCTCGTATATATATATATATATAATATAATATATATATACATATAATGGCATGCGGATTTCAATCGCTTAACAAACATCAAGAAAGGCCCTTCCGCAAAAGCGTTCAACGGTTGAGGAAGAGGAAAAACTGTGGAATCATATATTTAACCACGAGAACGTGATTGCACTAGCTATTCTCCACCTCTAAGTATATCTGCTACGGCAGAACTTTACAGTGAGCAAAAATCTTAACTAACAAAACAATTTTGCAAGCTTTTTTTCGTTTCCTCGTGAACACTAGACTGTTAAAAAAAACATATGAAAAAATATCGAAACAAAGTACGCATTGATATCGTTAGCTAGTTTAGGTAATTCTGCCGATAGAAAAGCAATTGCTACAATAGCAGTTTCGACCAAGCTGCCAAAACCTGCGCACCATACTGTCCAGCACCTTGCAGGACTTTGGCTTGCATGGATTCCTGCCGAATGGCATGTGCAGTGCAGTGCGATCAAGTTCAGCCGAGCACTTGTGAGGGATCATGCTGGAGTTAGTGCGGAGCCCTGCGCAAGACACTTCCATGCATGCAGTGCTGCAATGATCAATGCCAAGTCACGTGTGGATCTGAAATGAATATTTACAGAGCAAAAACTTGTGATAGACAGATACTACCGATGAGATTCGAAGCAATCCTAAATCAACCACAGTCAGTACTTCAAACGTCAGTAAGCTAAAGTTGTGCTGGAACTAATTAGTCTTCGGTATAATAAGTTGCAAATTTATATAACAGGAAAGTTGCGGTAGAATTCATGCAGGAATAATTACAGGGCAATATAATTTCGCATCCTCCCGCTCCCAGTTGTTTTTTTAACCCCATTTGGAAAAACACGTTGGGTGGTTCCCCCCCCCACCCCCCAAAGCACATTCGTTTGGTTTATCCCCCCCGCTTAAAAACCCCTGGCCCCCTTTTTTTTGGAAACAAAGTTTTGTTTTTTTTTGTTTTTTTTTTCCCGTGGAAACCCGTTCCACCCCCCCCCCCCCTTAATTACCCCCCCCCGCCCCCCCCTCCAAACCTGTTTTTTGGGGCCGGAAAATCTCCCAAGGTTTTGTAGCACAAAAAAAAAAACGCCTTTTTGCACGAAGTAAAAAACCTGTAAGGGCCAAAAATAGGTCCTTTTTAAAAAGTTGTACCCGCCCGGTTTTTTTTTTTTTTTCCAAAGTTCCCCCACCCTGTTTTTTTTTTAAACAAACGCAAAAAAGAAAAAAAAAGTTTCCCCCCTTTTTTTGGGATTGGTTTTTGGTTTGTTTTTTTTTTGGACATTAAAAGGTTTTTTTTTTTTTTTTTTTTTTTTTTTTTTTTGTGAAATTGTTTTTTTTGAAAAAAAATATCCCCCCGATTTCCAAAAAAAAATCCTTTTTCAACAAACAAAAAACAAAGGGGGGTGGCCGCCCCCCCCCCCCTTCCCCGTCCCCACCCCCCCCTTGTACCCTGTTTTCCCCCCTTTTTACATCCCTGGGGGATTTTTTTTTGGGGAAACTTGGGGGGGGGCCCCCTCTCCGCCCCCCCCCCTCCCGGCCCCCCTTTTTTCATAAAAATAAAAATTTTTTTTTTTTTTGTTTTGTTGGGGGGGTAGAAAAACAAAAAAAAAAAAAAAAATGTTTTGGGTGTGGGGGGACCAAGAACCCCCAAAATTTCCGGTAAAGTTTTTAAAAGGGCCAAAATCTTTTTTTTTTTTTTTATCCCAAAATTTAAAAATTCCCCTTTTTTCTTTTTGCCCGCTGGGGGGCTTTTTTTGTTGGCCTTTTAAAAAAAATTTTTTTGAGGGACATTTCTGTGGGGAAAAAACCTTTTTTGTTTGTTTCAAAAAAAATTGGGAACAAAATAAATTTTTTGTTTTTTCCCCCCCCCCCCCCCCCTTGGGAGAAAACCCACTAACTACTGGGTTTTGTTTTTTTTGTTTTTTTTTTTAAAAAAAAAAAAAGTGCCCCCCCCCCCTTTTTTTGAAAAAAACTTTTTTTTTGCCGGGGCAAAAAAGGTTTGGGAAATAAATTAAAACCCCGGAAAACAGGTGGATTTGTGAGGGGTTTTTTTTTTTTTTTTTTTTAAACTGCCCGGCACCCCCCTCCGGGGCGTGGGGGGGTGAACCCCCAAAACTAAAAAACAGCGAACCCTTGGGGGGGTTTTTACAAAAAACACACTCCCCCCCCCCCCTTTTGGGCCAAATTTTGCACACTGTCACTTTTGTTTTTTTAACCAAAAAAACCCAAAAAACAAAACCCTGGGGCCCCCCCCTTTTTTCAATACGCTCCCATAATTTGGGTTTTTTTTTTTTTTTTTTGTGGTGACTCTTAGGTTTTTTTAAAAATTGTAAAGGGAAAAAAAGAATACCACCTAAGCCGGTAAAAACAGAACTAAAATAAAGTTTTTTTGGCTTGAAAAGCAAGGAAAACTTAAATTTTTTTTTTTGTTGGGGGTTTTTTTTTTTTTTTCGGGGCGGCGGCGGCGCGGGCGCCTTTGTTTTGTTTCCAAATGGTTTTTTGTTTTTTTTTTTTTTTGGCCCCCCCCCCCCGCCCTAAAAATTGATTTTTGTTGGGGCAAAGAAAATGTATTTCCCCGGCTTTTTTGTTTTTGTGTCAAACCCCTTAGAGTTTGAAAATTTTTTTTTTTTTACCGAAAAGTTTTAAAAAGAATTTTTTTTTTTTTTCTTTGTTTTTGTGTGGTGCCAGCAAAATGTACACAATAAAAAAAAACCCTTTTTTGGGTTGTTTTTTTTTTTTGTTTTTGTTTGTGGTTTTTTCTTTCATTTTGCCTCCCTCCCAACCCAAAAGAGGGGAAGGGTTTTTAGGGGCCCCCAGAATGGGGTTTTTGTTTTTTAAAAACCGGACTTAGAATAGACAAATTTTGGGGGCCCCCCATCCCCAAGGAACAGAAAAAAAAAAAGATTTTTTTTTTTTTTTCCCCGCCCGTTTTTGAGGTTTGGGGGAATACGAAAAAAAAGACACAACTGTGCCCCCCCCCCCATCCCCCCCCTTTTTTTTTTCAATTTTTTTCCCCCCCCCGTGTGCTCGAAAATCTTTTTTAAAAAATTTAAGGTTTTGTTTTTTTGTTTTTTTTTTTTTTTTTTAATTTTCCCGAACCCAGCGGCTTTTACATTTTTTATGGGAAAGAGAAAATACAGAACAAAAAACAAAACCCGCCAAAAGGTTAAAACTAAAAAATCCAAAATAAAAATTAAAAGGGGTTTTTTTTTTTTTTTTTTTGGTTTGTTTTTTTTTTTTTTTCGCCAACCCTTGCCCCCCTATTAGCCTTCCCTCCGCGCCAATACAAAAAACAAAAACACAGAGTAAATGGTTTAAAGGAAAAGAATTTCACGTGGCTTTTTTTTAAAAAACCCCTTTCCCCCCCCCTCCCGGCCCCCAATTCCACCCCACAAATGGTCCCCCCCTTTTGGGCCTAAAAATATAAAAAAAAAACAAAAGGGGGAGCAAATTTAAAAAAGAAAAAAAAAAAGGTTCAAACTTTCAACTGGGCATTTTTGACCTTGGAATGCAAAAAAGGCAATAGTCCCCCCCGCTCCCCCCCCCCCCGCCCATGTTTTTTCTCCCCCGTCCCCCCAGCCGGGTGTGGGGGTTTTTTTGTTTTTTAAAACACAAAAATGCGGGCCCCCCAAAAGGTTTCGCCCCCCAAACCCCTTTTCGAAAAAATAGTGTTTCCAAAAACCCCCCCCCCCACACCCCCCCCACCCCCTGGAAAGGAAAAAATTTTTCAAGGAAATATGCCTCCCCTTAAGAAAGGATAAATTTTTTTTTTGGCTCCCCCCCCCCCCCCTAAAAAGGCCCCAGAAAAATAAAAAATAAAAGAGAAAAAAACGGTTTTCCGTTGTAAAACCAACTTTTAAAAGAAAAGGGCCCCAAAAAAAACATTTGCTCCCCCCCCCCCAAAGGGAAAAACACCCCCGTGACCCCCCCCCCCCCCCCCCCCACCCCCCCGTCCACCCCCCCCCCTTTTCCCCTTCATATACAGCGGAATGTAGCGGAAAAAGAAAACCCACCCTTGAATTTTTTATCCCCCCCGGGGTACTCTAAAAAACCAAATGGTGTTTGGGGGCGGTTTTGGGGGGGAAAGCGCGCAAGCGGCTTATTGGCCATAGTGTTTGGTTAAAAAAAAAAAAACCCACTGGGTGTCTCCATGGAAACAATGGGGGAAAAAAATTTGGCTTTTTTTTTTTACCGCCGGTTTTTTTTTTTAACCCTTTCCCCCCAAAAGGGATTAATTGGCCCGTTTGGTTCCCCCGCCCCCCCAAAAAAAAATAAAAACAATTTTGGGCACACAAAAAATCGACCCTGGAAAATCAGAAAGGGTAAAAATAATGGGTTCCCCCCCCCCCAAAGGTGTTTAAAATTTTTTTGTTTCCCGCGGAAAAATAGAATTGTCAAAGTAGCAGCAATATTGGAAAACAAAAATTTGAAATTTCAAGCGTTATCAACCCCAAGGTGGAAAATATGGACCCACCGAAATTTTAATTAATTAAAAGGGGAGGCTGGGAAATTTTTAATCCCCCCATTTCCCCGCCCACCCCCGGCCTTGTGTGGGGTGGGCTGTATTTTTTTTGCGGTTCCCACTCCCCCCCCAACTTTTAGGGGGTTTTAAAAAACTCAACAGAAACCGGTGGGGGGGGGGAGTTTGTTTTTACCGTGGTTTTTGTGATTTGGGAAGTTTTAAGGGGAATAAAACGTAAAAAAAAAAAAGTTTTTTTTTTGTTGAGCAAAAACACAACATAAAATTCCCCCGTTTTTTTTATTGCGGTTGGGGTTTGGTTTTTCTCTTTAACCTAAGTTATTTTTTGGGGGTAATCCGGTTTCCCCCAATTTGGGAATAGAGAATACCAGTAAAAAATGCGGAAAATTGTTTTTTTTTGTCCCCCAGAAACAAGCCTGATTGGGGGGAAAAAAACGAAAAAAACTTTTGTCCGGTTTGGGGTGGGGACTTTTAGGCCCCACCCGCCATTTTTGGGGCCAAAAAAGTTAAAAAAAGAAAAAAAAAAAAATTACAAAAAAAGTGTGTGTTTTTCCCTTTCATAACAACCCCCTGTTCCGCCCCCGTTTTGCCCCCCCCTCGGGGCCCTTTTTAAAAGGGGGAAACAAAAAAACCCCCCGCCTTTTCCTGTTTTAAGGGTGTTTTTTTTTTGTTGCCTTTTTTTTTTCCCCGCCCAAAATTTTTTTTGTTGGACGATTTTTTTTTTTGTATTTTTTTTTTTTTTTTTAAATCAATTGAAAAAAAAAAAAAAAAAACACCCCTGGGCCACGGGATATCCCCCCCCCAAATTCAAAGGTCCAATAAAAATGATTATTGAAGGAAAATTGGATCACCCGAGGTTTTAAAAGCTTCGATGGTTTTTTTTTTTTTTTTTTTAATTTTTTTTTGAAAAAAATTTTAAGGGAAAAACGTTTTAGAAAACACAAGAAAGGCCCTTTTGTTTTTTTTTTTTTTTCCCCACTTTATCCCACCCCCCCCCGCCCTGTCCCCATTCATTTTCGTCCCCCAGATGTTTTCCCCCCACTTTTTGTTTTCCCCCCCCCACCTTTTTTTTAGTTTTTTTTTGAAAAAAAATGTTTTTTTTAAATCAAATTTTGTTACTTTTTTTTTTGTCGTGAACCTCAATTGCTTGTGGCTCCCCCCCCATTTAAACAAAAAAGAAAAAAAAAAGGTATCAAACCATCCCCCCACCGGGTTTTTGTGGCCCCCCCACCCAACCCACCCAAAAATGGGTTCAAATTTCGAAGCAAAAAAAAACTTTGGTTTTTTTTTTTTTTTTATCGCCCCCCCTGGTCAATTTCCTTGTTTGGTAAAACAAAATCTTTGGGCCCCCCCCAATTTTTTCCCCCCCCCCTTAGGTTTTTGTTTTTTTGTCCGTTCCAAACATGGTGCCCGCCAAGCCCCAAAACAAATTTGTTTAAACGCGGGTAAAAAATTTTATTAGTTTAACGGTGAAAACATAGGGGTTTGGGGTAAGTTTTTTTTTTTTTTTGTTTTTTTGTGCCCCACACCCCCCCCCCCCCGCGAATGCAAAGATGGTTGGGATTTCCCCCCCCCTGGCCCCCCCCCCTTAGCCCCGAAATGACCAAAAAAATTTTTTTGTTCATTTTTTTCCCCCAAGGGAAAATAAAAAGTTTCGGGAATTTTGGTGTTCCCCCTTTAGAAAATTCCCCCCCGCCCACTTTAAAAATAAAATGGGCCCAGGGCCAACTGTGTTTTTTTGGTTGTTTTTTTTTTTTGTTGTTTCCCCTTTTTTTTTTGCCAAAACTAAAAGGCCCCAAAAATGGTTTAAGATGAAATGTGTGTGGTGGCCCTAAAAAAAATCGAATAAATTTGTTGTTTTTTTTTTTTTTCCCAAATTTTCCCAAAAGCCTTTAGTTTGCAAACAAAGATCAATAGTTTTTTTTTTTTCCCCTCCAAGTTATTTTTTTTTTTTTTTTTTTTCTTTTTTTTTTTTTTCAAATTTTTTTTTTTTTTGTTTAACTAAAAAAAGCGAAAAGAACTGGGGCGCCACCTCGCGGGCCCCCCCCCCTAACCGCCCCCCCCCCCCATAGGAAAGACGCATTTTTTTTTTCGGCCCAGGAGCCCACTTTTTTTTTTTTTTTGTGGGAAAAAAAAAATTTAATAACCCTTTTGCTTTATGATTTTTTTTGGTTGGTTAAAAAATTACAAAAAGTGGGCCCCGGGGGATAGTTCCCCTTCCCCTGCTTTTTTTGTTTTTTTGGTTTTTTTCGCCTTCACGGGGTGGGAAAAAAATTTTTGGAAAACCCCCCCCCTTCCCACTTTGGTGGGGGTGGGGTGGCCCCCCCCCTGCGGTGGCAGGAAAGGGAGGTTTTTTGGTTTTCCCCCTTTGTTTAAGAGGGAAGCCATAAAAATTTAAAAAATTTTTGAAAAGGGCCCCTTATTTTGGGTTTTTTTTTTTTGTTTGCGCCCGCTTTTTTTTTAGTCCCCCCGCCCCATAAATTTTAAATTTTTTTGGGTGAGTTTTTTTTCTTTTTTTGTTCCCCCGCAGTTTGTTTTTTTTTCCCCACATAAGAAAGGTGTTTGGGGGGGGTGTTTTTTTTTTTTTTTTTTGGAAGGATGTTCCCCGCCTTTTCGCTTTTTTTCCAAAACCAACGGGGTCCCCGGGTTCCCCCCCTGGTGGGGGGGGCCCCCCCCCATTGTGAAAATATCAGGTGTGTGTCCATAAAAAAAAAGAAATAAAAAGACCCCCCTCTCCCCTCCCCGCCGTGGGGAAAAAAAGGGGCCCTCAATAAAAATTATTGGGCAATCCCACAAAAAAATTGTTGTTTTTTAATTTGGCCTTTTTTTTTTTGAGCGGGAAGATCCTTCAAGGAAAAAAACCATTCCCGAAAAAAAAACCCCCGAAGTATTTTTTTTTTTTTTTTTTAAAAAAACACTTTTTTGTGAACAACAGCCCCACGACCCCCCGGGGGGGTGGGGGGGGGGGGGGGGGTTTTTGAAAGGGGTTGAAAAAAAAGTTTTTTTTTTTCGGGCCCCTTTTTTTTCCGCTTTGTTTGTGTCTTCTTTTTTTAATAATTTTTAAGGGGAAACAAAATTTCCCCGTCCCCCCGCCCCCTTCCGGAGTTTTTTTTTTTTTTTGGGGGGGCCCCTTTTTTGCAACCTAAAAATGGCCAGTTTTTTTTCCGTGGGGCATCTGAAAAAAATGTATGGGGGCTTTTTTTGTGAAAATAAGTGCCTCCCCGCCGGAACCCACGTTGGGCCCCATTTTTTTTTGGGCGGTTTATTTTGTTGTTTTTTTTTGCATAAAAAAAGTTTTTTTTTTGGTCCCCCCCGCAAAAAAAAAAAGGAGACTTTCCCCCCCATATGGGGAGGGAAAAATTCCCTCAAATGGTTTTGACAAAGCCCCCGCCTCCCCCCCAAATTATTTTTCCAGTTTAAAAATTTAAAGAAGCAAAGTGTCTGCGCGGGGGACAAAGGGTTGGGTTCCGCCCCCCACCCCCCCCGGTTTGCGTTTTTTTGGAAAAAAAAACAAAAATAGAAAAAATTTTTGGGCTTTTTTTATAGTTTTTGGGGGGGAAAAAGTACCGTTGTTTTTTTTTTTTTGTTTAAGGACCAATTAACAAAAAATTGTGTGTGTTTTTTTTTTTTTTTAAAAATAGGTCCCCCCCCCCCCCGCGGGTTTTTGGTCAGAAAAAAAAAAATTTTTTTTTTTGCCCCCCCCCCAACCCCAGTTACTTGAGGAGAAATTTTTTTTGGGAAAAAAAATCTCCAATTTCCAAAGGAAGAATAGCCAAAGAAAAAAAGAAGAATTAAAAAACGGCCCCCCCGGGTCACAAGCACAAAACCGGGAAAAACGCCCCAAACGAAAAGCGCAAAAAAAAACAAACAAAAGGAAATCCTTGGCCCCCCTGTTGGGAAAAAACCCCCCCCCCCAACCACCCTGGTGGGGGAGGGGAAAAGTGTTTTGTTTTTTTTTATCCCCGCCATAAACACCCCGGTAACAAGATCCAAAATTGGGGGGGCGGGGTTTTTTTTTTTTTGTTTAAGTGCGTCGATGCCATTCCCCCCCCCCCCTTAAATTTTTTTCTTTTTTTTGGTTTATGTTAAAACAAAGAAAAGTGGGAAAAAAGGCCGGAAAAATAACACGAAAAAAAAATGTTTTTTTACCCCTACAAAACCGGACTTTTTAAGAAAAAGTTGTTAAGAGTTTTTGGGGGATGCCCCTTTTTTTTGTTGAAATTCCACAAACATTTTTTGTTTTTTTTTTTTCCATAGGTGAATTTGAAATGGGGGGGAGCCTTTTTAACTGAAAGTTGCCCCTCCCGCGCAATATTCCCCTTTGGGGGCCCCCCCCTTGAGGGGGGGGGGCCCCCAAATAAAATTTTTTTTTTTTCTTGTTTTTTTTTTTTTTAATGGTTGAACCCCGTGTTTGGGTGCGGCACCCTCCCAATTTTGTTTATCCCCCCCCCCCCCCAACGGTTCCCGGTGGGGGGGGGGCCCCCCTTGTGACATACAATCAAAACTGTTGGTGGGTCTTTTCAAAAGTAAATTTTTTTTTGTTTTTTTCGGGAAATAATTTCCCAAGAAGGGAGGGGGTTTTTGTTTATTTTTTTTTTGGGAAAGGGAAAGCGCCTCCCCCTTTTTTTTTTTTTTTGTTTTTTTTTTTTTAACCCTTTTTTTTAAATTTTTTTTTTTGTGTTTTTTTTATGTTTCCCCCGCATTAAAAAAAATTGTTTAAATTTTCCCTACGATTGCCGTCTTTTTGGGGGGGGCGGGGGCGGGCGGGGGGGTTTGTTGGTTTGCCCCCGGGAGGTGCCCCCCCCAAGGATAAATGAAAAAAAAAATTTTAAATTTTTTTTTTTGTTTTCCGCCTTTTTCCCCCCAAAACAATTACAAACGTTTTTTTTGTTTTTTTTTTTTTTTGTTTTCCTTTTTTTTTTTTTTTAGAAAAGCGCTTTTGGTAAGCAGCACGGAAAAAATGAAGATTAAAACCTTTATTCCCCCGCTTTTTTGTTTTTTTTTGTTTTTTTTTTCGCCCCAACTTTTGTTTTTTGTTTTTCCCCCCCCGGCATGGGTCCCCCTTTTTGTTTTGTTAAGTTGGTTTTTTTTTTTTTTTTTTTTTTTTTTTTTTTTTTTCCCGATAAGCTTTTTTTTTTCCCCAAAAAAACCCTTCACGGCGATTGTTTTTTCCCCCGAAAACGCGTTATGTTGGCCCGTGTGTAGTTCCCCATTTTTTTTGTTTGTGTGTGAAAAAGAAGATTGTGTGGTGTTTTCCCCGCCCCTAATTTTTTGCCGCTTTTGGTACCGACCCCCACCCGGAAAAGTTTAAAATCGAAAGCCGCTTGTTGTCCAAATGCAGGCCACTTCGAGGCGAAACATTTTTTTTTTTTTTTATCGGGTTTAAACACCAAGTGGGGGGGGGGGGGTTGGGGGGTTTAAAAAACCTTTTCAACATTAGGCCCCCCGGGGCCCAAAAAACCGGCCAAAACCAAAGCTGTTTTTTTTAAAGGGTTTTTTTTTTTTTTTGTGGGGAATCCTTTTCTTTTTGCAAAAAGTCCCGGGGGCCTGTTAAAAAAGTGGGTGTGTGTTTTTTTTTGTTTTTTTTTTGTTTTTGTTTTGAAAAACGAATATAAAAAATTATCGCAAGGTTTTCCATTTTTTTTTTTTGGTTTTTTCTTTTTTTTTGTGAAAAAGTTCCTTTTTTTTTTTTTTTTTTTAAAAAAAATAAAGTAAAGGCCCACCTTGGGAAGGAAAAATGCGGCAAAAAAGAAAAGAGTCTGTTTGTTTTTTTTTTTATTTGTTTTGTTCCCCCCCCCCCCGCACCCCGCAGGGCTAATCCCCCATGGGTTTTGTTCGCCCCCCCCCATTCCCGCGAAAGGAAAACCCCCCGGGTTTTTTTTTCCCCAAGAGTTGTTTTTTTTTTTTTGCCTAAAACCCTACTTTCCCCCAAATAATTAAGCCCTTTTTTCCCAAAATCAAAAACAACGGGGTTTTTTTTTTTTTTTTTTTGTTTTTTTAACTAAAATTTACATTAACTTTCCCCCGGCCCGCCTTGTTTAGTTCCCCAAAATCCCCCCCAAAAAAAAAATTTTTCCTTTTTAATTGCCCCTTCAATTTTTGGGGTGTTTAAATCCCCCAAAAAAGGTTAAGGTAAAAATGGCCGCCCCAACAATTTTTTTTTTCGCGCCCTGGAAAACCAACATTAAATTTTTTTTTTTTTCCCCCTGGGAACCCACCCCCCTTTGTTTTTTTTGTTTTTTTTCAAAGTGGGAAAAACTTAAAAAATTTCGCGGTAAGCCCTCCCCGGAATTTTTTTTTCAGTAAGTTTTTTTTTTTTTTTTTTTTTTTTTTTGCATTTGCGCCCATTTTGAGTAATTTTTTTATGTAATTTTTTTTGTGCCAAGTTGGGCCCCCAAGCCCCAAAAAAACGCGAAACCCCCCAAATATTTGGGGTCTTTTTTTTTCCCCCCCCTCCCCATTTTTGGGGGGGTTTTTTTTTTGGCAAACGCCCATTTTTTTGTTAATTGAAAACCCCGGGGGTGTGTAATTTTTTTGTTTTGTGTTCGTTGCGCAAAAAGCTTTTGGAATCCCCACCCCCACAAGGTCCCCCCCGCCGTTTTGTTTAATTTGTTTTTTTTTGTTCAAAAATTCTTTTTTTGGTGTAAAAAATTTTTGTCCCCCCCCCAGGTGGTTGGAAAAAAAAGGGGCGCCCCCCCCTTCGTTTTAGATGGGGGAAAGAAAAAAACCAAGACATGCCGAAAACCCCCCTTTCCCCCCCCCCCCCCAATGACCCGCTTTGTGTTTTTTTTTGTTTTTTTTTTTTTCGCGCGTAAAAATGTGTGAAAGAGGGCAAGTTTGGGCCTTTTTTTTTTGGTTACCAAACAAGGCCCCTTTTTTTTTTTTTTTTTTTTTTTTTAGGCCCTTTTTTTTTTGAAAAAGCTTGTTTTTGTTTTTGGAAAAAAAAAAAGGGAATGTTTTGTTGTTTTTTTATTTTTTTTTTGTTTTTTTTTATTTGGCCCCAAAAGTTTTTTGGTTTTACATTCTCCCCCCAAGTTTAAAATTTTCGTAAAAAAAAAAGAACCCCTTTTTGTTGGCCCAAATTAAAAAAACGAACAAAGAAAGTTTTTTAAAACAAATTTTTTCCAAGCTTTTTTTAAAAAACAAGCCCAAAACCTGGAAATTATGAATGGGTCCTTTAGCCCCGAAAAATTAAGGCCACCCCCCTCGCCCTTTTTTTTTTGTTTTTGTTATAAAAATGTTTTTTTTTGTTTGGAAAGCAAATAACACGCCAAGTGGCCCCCCTTTTGTGGTGCCAATGTTTTACAGCCACGTTCCCCCCCTTTCCATTTCCACCAACTGGGTGGATTTTAAAAGAAAAATTGGGAAAAGTCCAACACGAGGTTTTGGGTTTAACAAAACTTTTCAAATCATATTTTTTTTTTATTGTTTTTTTGGGGCTGGCTTTAGGAGCCCCCCTTTTCCCCCCCCACCCTTTTTTAGAAGTTTGTTTTTTTTTTTTTTTTTAAAGGACCAAAAATGGTTGTTGGGTTCCCCCCCCCCCCCCCCCCCCCCTCCCCCCCCCCCCCCGCCCCCCACTTGTGAAAAAAAAAAAAACTGACGCTTTGATAAAAAAGGATTTTTTTTTTGGTTTTAATAAAATGTTAGGGAAAAGCCTCCCCAATAAAAAAAAAAAACCTTAAAAGGAGAAATTTTGTTGAAAAAAAAAAACCCCCCGCCCCTTTTGGATTGTTTCCCGGGCCCCGCCCCCCCCACCCCGGTGGGGTGAGAAATAATGTTCGGTTGTGTGGGAGCGCTGCGTGTGTTAATTTTTTTTTTTTTTTTTTTTTTGGTGGGTGGTTTTTGTTGGGGGGGTTTTGGTTTTTAAAAACAAAGTTGGGGGGGGGGGCCCAACAAAAAAAAAAAAGCCTTTGTTTGGTTGTTGTGTTATTAAAAAAGAAATTAAGAAAGACAAAACCGTTGAAAGCCCCCCTTGGAAAAAAAACAAAAGAAATGGAAAAAAAAAACAAATGCCCTTTTCCCCCCCCCGCTTTTTTTTTTGTCCCCCCCCAAAAAATGGGGGCCTTTTGAAAAAACACAAGGGTTGGGTGCGTCCCGAAAAATAACGGAAAACAAAAAAGACAAGTGGGCCCCGGTCCAAAAGATTTTAAACCATTTTTTTTTTTTTTTGTTTTTTTTTTGTTAAGGTCTCCTAGGGGCCCCGCCCTTTTGGAGCCTTTAAGCAATGTGGGGGGGGGGGGGGTGTGTGGGTTTTTTTTTTTTTGTTTGTTTTTTTTTTTTTTTTCCATCGACAATTTAAGCCCCCCCCCGTTTTTTTTTTTTGGAAAAAAAACCAACCCAGAAAAAACAAACAATAAAAAAATGTACCATGCCCAAAAACCCATTTTTAATACCGTTTTTTACGGAAAAGCGCTGGAAAAAAAATTTTTTGCCTCAATTGAAAAAAAGAACGGTAAAAGAAAGAAATTTTTTTTTTTCCCCTGCCCCAAAATAAAAACCAACGTTTTAAAAAAACCCCTGGGGGGGGACAACGCCCCCACAATTTTTTTTTTTATTTGGCACCCCCGGTTGTTTTTTTTTTTTTTTTTCCCCGCCAAAAAAACCAGCGGTGGTGGGGTTTTTGAAAACGCCCCCCAAACAAAAAATTTTTTTTTTTTACGCTTGGCTGGGCACCCCCCCAAAACCAATTAAAAAAAAAACATTTTGTTTTTTTTCGCAAAGGTGGGGGGGGGCCCAAAAAACAAAGTTTTTCCAAATTCCCCACCAGAGGTTTTTAACCCGGGTAAAATAGTCGGGGGGGGCTTTTGTTTTTTTTTGTTGTGTGTTTTTTTTTAACAAAAATGCCCTGTGCCCGTATCTCGGGAAAAGGGGGGGAAAACAAAAAAGCCCCCCTTTTTCCTGGAAAAGTTTCCTGGGAATGTATTAAAAAAAAGCCCCAAGACATGGCCGGGCCCCCTTTGTTTTTTTTTTTTTTTTTCCGTTTTTTTTTAACGGTTGGGTTTTTTTTTTTTTTTTTTTTTTTTTTTGGAAGGAATCATTCGCCACCATCCCCGCCCTCCGCAAAAAAACGATTCCCCCGAAAAATTTTTTTTTTTTGGGGATCCGGTTGGGGATTGAAAAGTGTGGATCCCTTTTTTTTCGCCTTGTTTGTCCCATCCCCCCACCCGCCCCAAGCAAAAGTGTTTTTTTTTTTTCCCAAGAACCGGGGTTTTGTTTTTTTGTTCGGAGAAAAATTTTGGTAAAAAAACCCCGGTTGGTAATTGGGGAAAAAAAAAAAGCGTTGGGGGGGGGGTTTTGTTTTTGGCCGCCGCTTTGTATTGGGGTTTTTTTAAAAAATTTGTCTTTTTTTTATCGCACAAAAACAAAATTGGAAAAAAAATCCCAACTTTCGGGAAAAAAAAAAAAGTTTTTCCCCCCCCCCTTCTCTGGGGGGTGGGAATGAAAAAAAAAAAAAAAAGGGAGGCCCGAGAAAAATGTTGGTTAATTCCCGCTAAAAAGGTTTTTGGAAAATGAAAATTTTCCAGCCCCCATAAAATAAACACAAAAAAAACCTGCCCCCATTGCCTTTTCCCCAACCTAATCAATTTTTTCTTCCAACGCAGATTTTGTGGGAAGTTTTTTTGGGGTTCCCCCTGGGTTTAGCCCTTTGTTTTTAAAATAAGGCGGGGGCCCCCGGGGGACCCGAAAATTCCAAAAACCGGACCCCCCCCCCACCCAAATTTCCCTCCCCCCCGCTGCACCAAAAACTGTTTTTTCCCCCCCCGCCCCCCCCCCCCCCCCCCCCCCCGCCCCCCCCTTTTTTTTTTTTCCCTCCTGTATTTTACCACACCCCCAAAAACTAAAAAAATTAATAAAACGAGAAAAGGGCCGTGGTTAACTTTAAAAGGGGGGGGGCCCCTTCCGTTTCCCCCCCCCCGTGCCTTAAAAAAAAATCCCGGTTTTTTTTTTTTGTTGTCTTTCTTTGTGCCCAAACCTGTGAACCTTTTTTTTTTTTTTTTCCGCCCGTGCCCACCCCCGCGTTCCCCACTAATTGTTCCCCTCCCGCCTTTGTTTTGGAAACGGTTTGAAAACCTGGGGTCCCGTCCCCCCCCCCGAAAAAAATTTGGAAAAATCCGTTCCCGAAAAAGTTTGCCACCTTTTTTTTTCCGAAGCCCCCGGGGGTAAAACCCAGCCCTTACCCCTGGGTGGCCCCCCCGTTCGCAAAAAACGGAGGTAGCCCCAGTTTGGGGTGGTTTTTTTCCCTTTTCCCCAACCCCCCCCTCCGCCCCTAAATTGGGGATTTTTTTTTTTCCGCCCCCCCTTGGAGTAAAAAAAAATCCAAAATAACCTTTTTTTTTTTTTTTTTGTTTTTTTTTTCCCCCCCCTATTTGTTTTGGCGGCTTTTTTTGTTTTTTCGTTTGAAGGAAAAAAATTATTTTCCGGAAGAAAATTGTTTGGGGGGAAATCGAATTTTTGGGACCGTTCACCCCCCCGCCCCCCCTTGGTGTGCGTGAGACCCGAAAAAGCCGCGCCTTCCCCAAATGTTTTCCCCCCCCCCCCCGGTGGGAAATTTTTCCCAGTGTATTCCCCCCCATCCCCCGGGTTTTTGGTGACGGCCCCCCCCTCCACCCCCCCCCCCCTTCTGTCACTTGGAAGTTTTTGTTTTTCTTGCGGTTTTGTGTGGAAAAGGCCCCCCAAACAATCGCCCCCCGGGTTCCCCCTTTTGGGGGGGCCGTTTTTTTTTGGCCCCCCCCCTTTTTTTAAAAATTTTGTTTTTTTTCCGGTAAAATTTAAAAAAAAAAAAAAAACCCCCCCTAAATAACCACGTTTGGGTAAAAAAACGGCCCCCGGCCTTTTTTTTTGGTTTTTTTTTTTTTGCTTCCTTTTTTTTCCCCGGAAAAGTTCGTTTTTTTGACCCCCCCCGTAGGTTCCCCCCGGAAAGCTCTACGCTATTGTTCTTCTTTCCCCGGATCCCCGCCCCTTGTCTTTGTTTTTTTTGTTCCCACCCCCCATCCACAA